>LYUA01001536.1:254730-267725 GCA_002093875.1 Calopteryx splendens
CCACTCTACACCCAATCCGACCCCAAAATAGTAAAACATCCTCCTTCCGCCGCTCCAGTCGCACGTTAATGGCATTTCGCACAACGCTCTTTCCCCAACGCGAATGCACGCACCGGCAATAAGTTCCAGCACCACCTTCCGGCTCAAACGGAAATGGGACTCTTGCCAAAGGCCGCGGGCTGCATTGACTCAACTACTCTCCCAAAGGGGTATCAAATGTGGCCCTTTTGTCATGTTGATCGTCCTTTTGACGTTTAAGTTTGTCAAATATTTGCTTCGTCAGTGTGGTTACAACGGGATCGCACTAATGTGGCCCTAGTTTTTTTTCACGTGCGGTTTAAAATTTTCTTTTTCGATTCGTGTCAAACTGCACTGAGCGTGGCAATCTTAGTAGCAATGTTTATTTTCATGGGTGTGTTTTGCAAAGCAAACATTTTCTTAATATGTATTTTCCCGTGTGTTCATTACGGAAATAAAGATGCGCCGGGATAATAAAATTTTGAAGGGTGGAGTACCTACATCCTTCAGGCTTATTAAAATTTCCGAAATTTGAAGATCTCCAATAAAAGATTAAAAGAACAAGAGTAAATGCGTACATAAAATTTAACACACGGCAAGGGGATGGTTTCGTTACAGGGTGACATTATCAGGTCTGTCTATGATTTTTTTCAGCAAATATTGATAATGCAAGTTTTGCGGCGATTCCCTAGACGCCTATCTGTATCAGACATTTCAGTAACAATCATTTTCCATTAAAATAATAGGTGGTATTGGCTTCCAAAATTGATTTTTTTTAATAATCACCTCCTCCGCCTAGAAAACATTCCGCTATTGCAAACCCCAGCCATCCTCCGAACGCTTTACGGATTTAATGGAGGATGTAAGTCGCTTCTACGAGTTAAATCATAAAACCAAGCTAACTTAACTCATATAAATCTACATTGAGACAGCACAACCACAGGGGAATAAGATAGATCTGAACCGCAGCCATAAACGATAACATGCACAGTACCCAACAGACCTAGCGAAATACACCAATATGAAAAGCAAAAGACCAAAGAGTATAACAGTAAATTGCTGGGGAAGGCCGGGAAGAAATAATATCCCACAGAATATACTAAGAGTATTAGGATGAGTTTTTATGTTTCATATTTATTTGAGCAAGGGAAATTTTAATTTTTATAGAATTTTCTTTCAATTTTCTGCTGTTAGATACTCTGCTGTAAACTTGTTATTTTATGTAATGTAATAATCCTGCGTTGCGTTCCGATAGCTACATGATGCGACCTTTCAATGAGATTAAACTCGTGTTGCCTTGTAAGCGTATTACACAGAATTCGTAGACTAGTTTGTCGTTAATGTGATTCCGAGGAAAGCGAATCACCTATTCGCCTCTGCCTGGGTTGTCAATGTCATTCAATGCTAAGGTAGTTATAGAAATCTACATATATTTCGTAAGTGTAAAGCTTTATTATATTGAAGGTAGTTATTTGATTGCTTAATGCTTAAATAATGTGTCCATATCAATAATTACTGCTGAGGCTTGTTTAGCTTCTAGAGTTTAAACTTTGCTTTTATTGCTCACAATAGGTATTTTCTGCATCATTGGTGCAGCAAGGGATAATTACGAGTATTATCAAGTGATGCATAGTTTAATGACTCGTTGTGGCGTTGCGATACTGTACTTGGTGAGTGCACTCGTCCAGAAGTTGGATCGGGAACCCGGAATTGTAATATTACAACTTCCATCATCAATCATACTCGTAGGCCGTGATCTTGAATGAATATTTGTTCAAGAATCACGACCTACAAGTATGATTGATTATATGACCCCAAAAGTTATGCTTCTGAAATAATTTTTCTGAACTGCTTTCCCTAATACAAAATTACTCGGGAAAGCAAGCGGCTTAAAAGTAATGAGATGCATCAAGTGTTTGACATTCTAAAGATTGATGGGTAATTAAATAAAAACAGCATATATTGGTGGAAAATTAGGATAAATTTTTAAATTTTTCAAAAATCTTTTATTGAAACTATCCATACATAGTTATCAATAAATACACAATATATTAGAATTAATCAAATCGCGTTTAAATATTTGTTATTAAATCTGCATAATTAATTTCGTCCGTATCCCTTTATTACTTATCCCGCGCCCAGAAAAATGCAAATTTTCTCTTCGTTCAGAAACATATTTTAAATCCAACCTTAACTTTCCAACCGAGTAAGCGAAAAATTTTAAAGTTATTTAAATGACTTTCTGCATTTTATAGAATAATAAAATATCTGTTATATATACTGTATCAGTCATTAGCACCATTCCAAAAGTTAAAATATACACTTTGTTGTTGAATACCACAAAAAGAAAATAATTTTTGGTGGCAGGGCATGGATGAATTCTACGACTATCATCCATTTGAATCAAAGTTCGGGCAGTTGACTTAATATTCGTGGAATTCACCTTGACACGACAATTCCTTTGTCAGATGCCTAAGATTCCTTGGCAACGATGCTTTCTCGTCCGGGGGGGGGGCAGTTCTCCCCTCCCCTCCGTTCATCACTCGCCCCAAGACCGGGTCAAAGTGTTATACCTCGCGTGGCATTGTTTTCGCCCACGCCCTCCCCAGGCCCCCCGCCTACGGCGCGCCATCATTTCACCGTCTCTTTACCCGGTCCTGGACGCCCCCCCCTGAGCTCTCTCATTAAAACCCCTCCCCCCCGCGACCCTTCCCTCGCTTGGATCCCGTCTCCGCTCTCGACGCGCGCGACCCTCCCCCAACCCCTCCCACAGAGGAGACACACCACCTCCGCCACCCCCTCGATCCCCCACAAGGGCCCCTATAACAAGGAGTCACCCTTCTCCATAATGAGGCTGCAGACAGGACACGTTAATTTGTATTATCGTCGTTGGCCACGCATGAGCTGTCTCAAAATCATGCTTCAAAAGCATCGCGGGGGAGGAAGGGGTTGAGGAATGGGGGGTGGGGGTGGTCGTTCTGAATCTGAAACGTTACGGGAGAGGGGGGGTTGATGAAAGAGGGATTGGAGCGCTCAGGAAGTGGAGGTGCACAAAGGATAATGGAGTAAGGGATTAGATTGACGGTGTGGAGGGGAGTTCTAAACTCGGGTTCGGAGGAGATGGGAGTTGCCTGGTCTGTTGCCGTGACCCCCGAGGAATCACGACGCGACGGCAACTCCCGAAGATTCTAGTGGATGGAGGGGCAAGGGCGTCGGGCATCATGTGTCTCGTCGTGATTCGAGGGATTTTCACACCAGTGCCACAGAGGCATGTGCGTGAGAGGGGTAGGGATGAATGCGAAAAATCATAGGTTGAAAAGTGCCCTTAATTTGCGGGGAAGGGTTGAAAAAACCTCACAATCTCCTCGGTTGACCTTGAGACCGTTTCCCTTAGGATCCTAAGGATAACGGTCTCAAGTAGTGCCACCGCGATAGTATTCCATTTTTTCCCATCCACCTAAAACATTGGCACGAGTCGCAAAATTTCACTCGTGGTACAAGAAACGGGAAAGAAATACCGCGTTTCGGCGGTTCGGTTTCTCCCTTAAGTTTTTCTTCTTTCCTCATGCGTGTGTATTCGCAACCGTCTGTGCCACTCCGAGTATAAAATACAGCAAAGCCAAAGCTTCCCCTGCCACGCGATGGAGATTCCGTTTGAATCAGGCTTTCGCGCAAAATTGATGAAGGGGTCAGGCTCTAAGCGTCATGATCTCGTAATCGCTTGAAATGAATTACGCCTGCCCTGCTCTTAACTGTATTAAGGCAATAAATGCGACCCATCACGCTCGCGCGTGTCTCTTAGCGGCTGAAAGGCCTAAAATCGCATCCCATGTGCTAAACCTTGCGACGTAATTCGATCCTACCCATTCCCCTGGATGAAATGAACACATTTATTTCTCCGTGTATCTAAAAACATTATTTTTCCGACATCAGCCCCCCTGCATTTAAAGGCAAACATATATTAACGACGGTACATTATAAATATTCATTAGGCTAAGATGTAAATGTTAATCAGGATTTGATATACGCTTCGGGAGAAGAATTGATCTTCCATAGCACAACGACGTTGCATTTCAGGCGAGCAAATTGAACCTGGGATGTAAGCGTAATGACGCCATCTTGTTTATATGCAAATGATGGGATCTTTAGGATATTCCGAGCACCCACATTGCTGAACAAGCCCGCTCTTTCGACCCTCCCCTGTGGTTGATAGCCTCGAGGCAATCATTTTTACCCAAGCTAATCAAATAAGCGGACAAAAACTCTGAAATTATTCTGATTACAACACTAAGCCTCGTATTTCCGCTGGTTTGCCAGGCAGCAATGAGACCACTGTGAATGGTGATTTGGTGAACACCGTGCTGAAATGCTATGTTTTCTAGCAAGCAATTGCGAAACCTCAGCTCAAACAATTTACATGGTTTCAATACAATCTGAGTGCAATCTCATTGTCAGTTGGGACTAACAGCGCTTCAAAAGCAAAGCCAAAGACCAAATAAATATTCTTTGGAGAGAGAAATATATTGGTATTTTAAATGCATTACTTATCATATTTCATTTAAATTTGTGGCACTAATAGTTCTGAAGATAAAGAAGGGTTTGTTTCTTAATTGGGGTAAACGTTAGTTTCTCAGTCAACTATGTATAGCAATTAGTATCATCAAGTTTTTAAGACCTTCCGATTTTATTAAACACCACTATATTTTAACATGCTTAAAATAGATCTTAAGCGGCGGGAAATAATTCTGACAGCTATAATAAGGTATTATTTTCAATCTATCTGGTGAGATTTTCCATGGATAATGACTACTCAAAAGAAACTGGTATCTCCGAATAATTGAAGCAGCAGAGTAAATGGGTGCCTGATTGGTATATTTACTTAATAAAATCAATCACTCTATTCAAGTACGTCGTCATATCAACAAGTAGTCACAGAAGAAAAACCTCCGAGCCATTACCACCTTTTGAACTTTTCTGCAGGATGCTGAATTTCTGCAGAATTTTAAATTACACTTTCTTGTTTGAATGTTATGTAGCCTCATAATGAACCTAATTTAGAATCCCGAACCGCATTATCAGAGAAAATAAAATCCTGATTCTAAGAGGGTCCCCAAGGAATGACAGCAGGAACATCAAACGGGTGGAAGAGGAGCTGGGAGATATCTCAAGAACATCTAAAGGACTCCCGAAACGGCGGGCCTTCCAATTAAGCGCATAAAAAAAACCATTTAAGAAGAATATTCCCTTCTCCTCTCGAGCAAGCCATTCGACTCAAACATCACCGACGAAATGAAGGCATTTCGTACCCTAGGTATCGGGAATGAAAAAAAACGCGTGTTCAAGTGCCTAATCTCACCCCTTTACCCAACCAAGATGAAGGCTGACTCCTTAAAGATTGCGGTGCGTGTTTCTGATCCTCAAAGGAGCTACTAGAGGAAATAGAAGTACGTATTTCTTTTCTATCGCTCCCTCCTTTAGCTTTGTTTTTGGTCGTTATATTATGAATATTGGTTTGCGAGGAATTTCGGAAAAAAAAATTTCATCGAAGTTTTTGTTAAATTCGTAGAGCTACTGAAATGATCCGAATGTGTGGCTAACTGAGACAATTTGAGGAATTTGGGGCGAGAGCTCAACAGATGAAAGAATTGAGTGCTGTGGGCACATAATGGCGTACGGTTTCTGAATATTTGTGCCTAATATTCTTCTCTTAAGGACTAAAATTAATTTCGCGATAAACGTTTGTTGTGTAATCAAAGGCGTATTAAATATGAATATCTGGCAATGACTGGCCGGTAACTTTGCTTAAGACGGTATTTCAAATTTTTTCAGAGTTTTTTCTAATGGAGAGTGGCTAATGCTGCATCAAAAAATCACCAATTTTGATTTTGAATGTTAACTGAATTCCAAAGTTTTGCCAATTATAGGTATGCTGGTATTTGAGAAGAAATGCTCCAGGATATGGAGGATTTCCAAATGGAAAGTCGAAGGCACTCCATGATTTGAGCTAGGTACTCATGGATGATAGCTTGTAAATTTAGTGTTGCTTCATTATGAAAGTTATTCCAATCATTTCCCAGTCTTTCAAATACTACATTGTTTGCCAAAGCGAAAAAAATGAAATCGTGCAATAAATGCATTTACATACTTCTCATCAATAAAATTGATATAATAATCTGAATATGGATTTCACTATACTTTTATCCCAATGCATTAGTAATTATTTGTCATCACTGGTTTCACCAGTCCTTCCATTTAAATATTGTTTTTCAGATGTCTTATTTTTTTATTTTTTACTTCTTCTCATCTGTCTAAATAATGTTTATATAAAATTTAAGGAACCAATTTTACTCTCATGCTCATCAAAATTAAATGAACTGCATGAAAATAGAGTTTAAGGCATATATTTTGGAATTAATGCAATCAGAAAAATATTTTCATTGTCTTTTCTAATTGATTACGTAAAGAATATTTCATAGAAGAATATCTCATAGGAATTGATTTTTATTGATATCGTATAACAATTGATAAAGCTGTGAAAAAAGGTTCTTTACAAAATTTCTCTTAATTTGAATCCATGTGTATGATAGTTACATCCTTGCCTAAGATGACTTTACCCATCATTGATAATTCATATAACCATAAGTAATTTTGTGAGTTACAAGTAAAATAAACAGTTAAACCTCCAATTATGGACTCCAAAAAGTAGGCAGGCATCTCCCTATAAAGGCCTGTTCATAATTCCCCAACAGCATAGTAGGGATCCTAATGGAACTAGTAAACATTAATAGTAAACATTGTTGTTTGCTGCTTGAATAAACTCATGATTTTTCCTAAAGGTTTAGCCGTAGGGTCATTGTTTTGCATGAAAAGGAGGAATTTTACTTTGTGAAATTCAACTTATGATATTATTTTAAAAATTTCTAAGAGCTTTTAATTTGGAGGCAATTGAGAGTTTTGAGACTCATAAGTATGTGTGAATGAGTTTTTGAAACAGTATTTGACATCATGACTGAGGTGGGGTATTGGGACTATTTGGGCTTGAAATTTTTTAAATTATTCAGAAAAAAATACAGACATTGCATTCTTCATTAAGAAAATTAATAACATTAAACTGTATATGTATTTCATAGTTAAAGAAGGAATTTGATGTGTTCAGGGAGCATATGAGCATGTTCTTTCTCAGAAATCAGCTCTGGGGAAAATAATGAGAGTGGATTCAATCTCTAGAGAGTAATATACTAAAGATATTTTTATTTTTATTGCAAAATTATGCATAAGTCAGAATATCTTTGATAAACAGAGTGACATTCCAAAACTGCATTTTTGAGTTGTTTATAATAAACATAGGGGCACAGTAGTCCAGTAGGTAGAGTGCTGAGCAACTAACCGGAGGGTCCAGGTTGACCTGTGCCTAATAAAAATTTAGAACAATATTTTTTTAAATTTTCAATAAAAAGAGCAAAGAATTGAGCTGTCTTATAAGAAGTAAAAATTGATGCAAGCAGTCCTTTTAAGTTTCTTGAATAATTCATTTCAGATGGCTTATTTTGCTTTAAATTAGGGGTTAGTCCCAGTACCTAGGTGCTGGTACCTAGGGCAAGAATATACACTGTGGGCACGCTGGGTAATAAAAAAACCCAACTCCACTAATTTCACTGCAGCATTGTGATATAATTTCTGATATTCAATTTGTTTAAAGTTTTTCTTCAGAACCATTTTGTCTTCTCTCATTAGGTGGGCCCCTACCATTTTTCAGCCCATCAGTCCCCTACAGTCCCAATTGTGGCCCTGCTTGGGGTATTATGTGTTCTTATTAGTATATATTCAGTTGAACATCACTTAGTATTGTAAATTTTGGAGATAATTATATTGCAACAATTATGTATGCATTATTTATTTTTTTCTGATTCTCTGTCTAGTTGATGTTTTCTTAAGACCAATATCATTCAATGACAATAACGAATATACAAGGCTCAAGTCACTATGAGTTAAGGAGACAGCACTCTGAGATGTACGAAGTGGAAGTTATTGGTGATGTTTCTTTTTCTCTGAACTATGATGCTTATTGCCTTCAAAATTCATTGCAAACCCTACACATTAAGCAACAAAATGCAAATAAATCTGAAGTATATACCTCTTTTAAAATGATTTTAGAACTTATTAGCAACTATTATCCATTCAAAAGATCTTTGTCACACAGGGGCAAGGGGAAAGGAATGGTTATAATCATGTGATTTTGTGGCAGCCAATAGCAATGAAGTGGGCTGGGTCTAACTGGTGAAAAATTTAGTTGCCTTCCTACATCCGTTGAGTGAGCTTCATCTCTCCTTGCACAGTGCTGCCAAGAGTGATCACATGTCATACATCATTGTGAAAAGCATATGCCCTGTGTCATGTGTATTCAGATAGAATGATTCAGAGAGAGTTGATTATTCCAAAGAATTCTCTTACACAGAAGGTGTGGGAGTTCATTTCTCGCGGAATCTAATTCTGGTCCAATTTTGTACAAGTAATTATCTTTTCATCTTTCAAGATAAAAGGATTGTCTTCATCTTTCAAGTTATTATACTAATGTATTGTCTTTATTTTTTACTGCCTTAAATAGTAGCATTATGTATGTTCAACAAAAAACAAATTTTTTAAATAAATACCTGACCACAAATACATACTTTAAACCATGAAATATTAATATATGCAGTGGAACCTGTCCAGACAACTTCCTGTATTAAATAACCACCTTCCAAAACAACCACTTTTTACAGGCACTGATTCATACTCCATAAGACACTATGTTAATTGAACCTCCAATATTTGATCACCTGTCAACGTGATTGCTACTTGTCCTTGTGTCTTTCAGTGAATGGATACAATATCATATTGTAGGGCAATAATTCTTTGAATTCCTTGCTTCAATGGTAGTGAATGTGATGAATCTTGATTTATTTTTAACAAATTTTCTACAGCTCTATCTGCCTCCAGTTTCTATCAAAGCCTTTTTCGGCAGTCTTCAACATTCAATCTCCCTACTGCCATCACCTCAGTTTGCTCAGTCCATCAACTAATGTCTTGGCCTCCCTCGTCTTCGCTGACATGACCAAACTGCTTCCTCTGAACAGCATCCAAAACATGATCATCATTCATTTCCATTCATTCCCTTTTATTTTGTTTATTTTTAGTAATAATATTTAATGTATATTATATATTAATATATTATATACCCAATTATACTAGGTATATGTAAAATATTTTATATAATAAGGTGTGGTTGTGCAGTGGGTTGAGCACTGGGTTTCTAATCAGAGTGCCTAGGTTTGATTCTGTGTGATGCTGCTGGGCACCCACAGCTTCACCCAAGCTGTTTGATTTTTCAGGTCCCAGATATTCCTATATTTTCTGAATTCCACACATTTTTGGTCTAAGTTTTGGATGGGCTCTACCCTCATTTATTAAACTAACCTTTCGGGTTAATTAGATTGATTTCTTTATTATATGTTGGACCCTCCCCATGGGCCACAACCTTGACGTGGTGGGAGGGCTTGAATGTTCTGATGGCCCCTTGAGTGTCACTGGGGGCAGCATAAAAATGCTGTCCTGTCAGGGTACCCCATGACAGATATATCCAAGGATAGGAGAGAGACAATAGGTAAGCCATACAGCATCTGTTTCTCAGTAAGGATGCTGCAAAGGCCCCTGACTGCAGTGGGGTAGCCATTTAGGTGATGGTGTTAAGTTAAAAGCACTATTTAGGAAGGGAACAGGTAACCACCTCAATTATTTTTCCCAAGAAAACATGATGGACGCAATTATGAAAATGAGTCCTGACAACTAAGGGACCCAGCCCACAGGGGTGGGAGTTGTGTCCAGCAGTAAGGGAGGCAAGGTTTCAACTGTCATCATCACACGAAATCCTTGAACAGCCAAATTGAAACCAGTAGAAAAGAAAACTCAGAAGAGGAACACAACAGTCAGAATAGGGGCTTGGAATGTTAGGACGATGATGAAGATAAGGAAGTTAGATAACATCAAACAGGAGATGGAGATAGGAAATTTTGATATGCTAGGCTTTTATTAGGTGAGATGGAAGGAAAGTGGGGATAAATAGAGCAATGGCCACATATTATAATTCAGAGGAGGGGAAAAGAGCCAGTGTGGAGTAGCAGCAGTATTAAACAAAAGGTGGGAAGAAGAGTAATGGTTAGAAATCTGGGGAATGATAGAATATTATTTATGGTGATTAAAACAGAACCAAGGAGCATGATTCTTATTCAGGTTTACATGGCAACAGGTAATCATAGAGAGGAAGAGGTAGACAGTGTATGTGACTAAATATAGGAAATGATTGAGGGTATTCCTGGAGGGAAACACTTAATAGTAGTTGGGACTGGAATGCAGAGGTGAGTGGAGGGAGAGATGCGAGCAAGGTAGGGGACTATGTCTTAGGAATAAAGAATGAACACAGGGAGAAAGCAAAATAATTTTGTTGTATGAATGCCTAAGCTATAACTAAAACCTGGTTTAAACACCAAAACACACATAGATACATATAGTATAGAAAATCCTGGGAGATATTACCTAGATTACATAAAGGTTAGGCATAGATTTAAGAACAGTGCTATCAATTCACATGGTTTTCCAGGAGTGGTATCAAATTCAGACCATAATTTAGTACTCATGAAGTGTAATGTAAAATTCAAGAGGAAAGGATAGGGAAGACAGAGGAGAAAATGGAATGTAGAAGCATTAATTGAGACAAAAAGAAAGGAGTACCAAAAAGCAGTACAGAGAATTCTGAGTTAGTACAAGGGGGTGAGTACTGTAGAAGAATGGTAGGAACAGCTCAAAGAAGGGATAATGAAAGTAGAAAATGAAACAATAGGAAAGGTGAATAAAAAAGGATTAAAAAACCATAGATTACAGAAGAGATCATTAAGAAATTAGATGAGAGAAGGAAATGGAAGAATGTAATGCAGAATTAGGAAGCAGGATGTATAAAGAGTGGAACAATAAACTAAGGCAAGATACAAATAATGCTAAAGAAAATTTGTGGAAAGAGCAGTGTGCAGATATCGAGAGTTTACAGAGACGGGGTGAAATTGGTGTGTATTACAGGAAGGTAAAAGCACTGACAGGAAGTCAGGAAGGAAAATACGTTCACACTAATAGAGATAAATCAGGAAAAGTACAAATAGAAGTAGAAGAGATTCAAGCAAGATGGAAAGAATACATCAAAAAACTATATTGTAAACACATTAGGCCAGCCAGATTGGACATAGAAAGAGAATATGAGGTCGAAGAGGATAGCTTAGGCCCAGGTATACTAGATTGAGAAATAGAGAAGTCATTGATGGGAATGAAATCAAACAAGGCTGTGGGGGTCAATAATATTCCTGCAGAATTATTAAAGAGTTTAGGAAAACATGGAACAGAGAGTTTTTATGAGATTTTTTGTAGCATTTATGAGTGTAGAATATGGCCAGAAGACTTTGTTAGATAGTATTAATTCCCATCCCAAAAAAAAGGAAAAGCAGCAGTATGTGTGGACCATAGAACATTTATTTTTATTCTGCATTCAGCAAAGGGTAATACTCAGGGTCATTCAATAAGGGGAATGGAGAAGAAGGCATATGATTACTTAGAAGAGGATCAGTTTGGGTTTAGGAAGGGTAGGGGTGCATGTGATGCTGTAGTAGTGATGAGGTCACTGATAGAAAGGAATATAGAGTATAATTAGGATGTATTTGTCTGGTTCAGAGATTTTTAGAAGGCGTTTGACAGAGTAAATTGAGAACACCTAATGAAAATATATCATAAGATAGCATTAGACTGGAAGGATAGGAGACTTATCCAAAACATAATTAGGATGTGTTTGTCTGGTTCAGAGATTTTTAGAAGACGTTTGACAGAGTAAATTGGGAACACCTAGTAAAAAAAAACATAATATAATAAGATAGGATTAGACTGGAAGGATAGGAGACTTATCCAAAACCTGTGAATGTCTCAGACTGTACTGGTAACAGATGAAGATGGAAAAACAGGAAGGGGAGTAGTAGGCCGGAGGGTAGAACATGGTTGTCCGTTATCGCCCATACTTTTCTAGTTATATGCATGGAAGAAATGGCACAAGTGTGGGAAGTACTAGAGGTAGGAGTGAAAGTCAATGTAGAACTGATCAGATTAGTGAGGTTTGTGGACGATCAAGCTTTAGTTATTCAATAAGGCAGGAAAAGTGGAGGTGGGGCATACTGAGTGACAATGGTTTGTTGAAGGTGATGTGATAGAGGGTAGACTTGTGTAAGCAAGGTGGAGGAAGGAAAAGATTTGGCATATTGGATGGAATGAATGGTGGCAAAATATATTAAAAAATGAAGAACTAGTTTGTTGAGACATTAGTGAAATGCATCCATCATTAACCTACTCTAAACTATATATCAATATCGCCTAGTATATGTTCGCAAAAAACTGGGTTGGTAGGGAAAACATTCATTTATATACTAGAATGAATTTCTTCAAAATTTCTATGATAATAGACCAGATATTCTGCCTATGTAATGGCTGGAAAAAGTTTTACATAGTAAGGTTTTTGAAAATCTCCAATAATAATAAATTGACATTTGCTGAATATCAAACATGTAAAGAGTTTAGTTTAAGTGGGTACAATTCTGTTATGTGCAGGACACATACCTAAATATAATATAGGTAAATGTTTTTAACCATGTAATTTAAGTTCATTTGATTAGTTGTGCTCTCTATGAGCCTGCATTCCTTAATTCATGGAAAGGAACACCTGAAATGGTGAAACAGTGGCTGTAAGTAGTAGCAATTCAAATTGGAACAAGCTATGTTATAGATATACCTATGTTATATGTGTGCACATATACCTATATGTATTTTTATAAAGGTTGATATAATAATAATAATAATAATAGTTTATTTCTGCTGGTTACCAAGTAACATAGAAATCGTCAAACAGTACAAAT
>LYUA01001536.1:281771-298481 GCA_002093875.1 Calopteryx splendens
AGCTGTCACAGAATGTAGTTCAATTGTTTTTGCAGACGAAAGCCAAGACGAGCGTCATTTATTGCTCCTGTGCAGATTGACGAGACCAATGTTTGATACAATTGGTTTCAGTTTCAATTCAGCATATGCTGTGAGAACCAATACTTGGGAACTCTAATTAAGCGTTAAGCAGTTCATAATTAGGTGAAGATGATATGGTTCAAACCAGGTCAAACATACCTAGTCATGAATAAGTATGTGTTAATGGAATTTTTTAAAGATCTTTTATATTTATATGTCTATATTGGGATATAATTTTACCTATATGTATGATATTAAACGTAACTTTTTTGATCCAAGAAAAAATTTTAATACAGTTTGAACTTAAAAATAATACATCCCAATATATTGGGTAGCTGCCTAGAGGTATATATCCTGTATCACCTAGATGTATGTCCCCTCTTGGTGACATTATTTGAAATTTATATTTTTTTCAGATCTCTTGTTCAGCACGGGACTGTATATGCGACAAGCTGGGCTTTGGGAGAGGCTATGGACATTGGTCAAAATGTACCTGGAACTTAATGTGAAACCCTTAGGATCATCAGAAGAGAAGAAACCCGATATTAAGTTTGATATTGGCCTTCAGCCCACTGATAAAGAAGTTGGTAAGGAATAATAAATTGTTTTTCTTGCCCTTAAATTTAAAGTATTTTTCTGCCATTTATAAAGTCATGGAAAATTATAGGGACATGTGGGTGAAATGATAAAGGGTGTAAAATGCAATGAGAAGGGAAATTACCAAATTCCCTTCTAAAAAACCAAAATGATTAAAAGAATTAAATTTTGACACACAAAGTTTGTCTAAGAGACTCTGAACCTAGCCTAGAAAAAAATATTGCATACATGATAGGGTTGGGACCTGAATCCCCTTCAAAGTAGATCCCTTGCACCTCCACACACTTAGCCTACCGAATCCTTCCACTGCTGTAAATACTTCTGGAAGTCATCTTTTGAAATTGCCTGTAGCTCTATCATCGTATTCTACATTATCTCCTCTTTACTCTCAAATAAGGGGTTTTCTGGGTTGTACTCATACACCCATGACTCATCTCCAGTTATCACAGTGTTGAGAACTGAAGATTGGTGTTGATAGTGCCCAACACGTCTTGCGCTATATCAAAACAGTCTTTTCTGTTCCTGCATCATCAGCATGGGCATTCATTTTGGTCACTCAGGCAAATTTCTCTTGTAAAATTCCATGTTTGGAAACTTTGCTGATTCCAACCTTGTCCGTGATTTTCCATGCTGTCAAAGGACAATCTTCCACTATCAAATTTTGTGCCCTCCACAGATATGTGGCCATTTTTTAATCAGTTGAACCACTCCATTAATTGGATTTCCCTATGGTATCATCTCCTAACACCTGTCGAATCATATGAATTGTGTCATCTTGCGAATCTCCATGCTTATGACAAAACTTGATGCAGCATCTATGCTCTACATGTTCTTTCATCTTGGGAGTACTAGGAATCCAACAAACATATAGTATAGCACCTCACACAATGGCTTGGAAACAGTGACTGACACACATGGTGATTGTGCGAAAATTAAGGCATGCAAATAAAGTTAAGATAACCAAGAGGAAACTCTAATGGTTGTAACAATATAAAAAACAAAACCCACACTTAATCCAATTCCCGTACCTGGTGTCCTAACCTTGTGATTTCCAGGGATGTAGTCCCTCGCCAGGGATCACGTTGTAACTAAAACAAATACTCAAATTCATCTACACATTTCCTTATGGGTCTATAGTCATTATGTGGTGAATTGGGGGGAAATACCCCTCTCCAGTGATAGTGACATATCAAATACAAAATTCCTGTGACATCGGCATCAGTCAACACTACCAAGGATGGTCAGAGGAAAACTGTCACTCTCCCACAAGTGTGTTTCCTCGTGGGGTTAATGGAACACTGATATGGAAAGACACTTGCAGGTCACATTGCTAACCATAGGTTTGCAGGGTCCCATGTCAGGGACCAACTTTTCTAAAACACTTCTGCAACTAATTTGAAAGAGTCTTTTCCCCAGGTTGTTCACGGAATAAATCAATCCAGGAATCAGGAATTGTCTCGAAGAAAAGCTCTCGTCATCACTCACACACACAATCACCAAATACACACACCAAGTAAAAATGGTTTTCACTCCAGCTTTTAATTGTTGTGAAGTTCCCCTTCTGCATGCTGAAGAAGTCTACTTTGTAGCCAAACATATGTATCCATGAAACGTATGTATGTACAGCAACTCGATTGGCAACTTCAGGCATTTTTGATATATTTTCTATTTTTGTTTCTTGGTGTAACATTAATTGAAAAAAATATCTTGGTGACGTTTTCTCAAGGATAACCAATGATGTACTATGTTCATGGTTTGAATGTCTCACAGTGGTGCTGAATAAAAACGTGTTTATAGTATTAGTGTTCATTAGTAACTAAGTTTTTATACTGCTAACTTTGACGTGCCCCATATCAATGGATATTATTAACATATAATGTGTGTGATCCTGGGACAAGTAAAGCATTATTATTATTTAACATATGGCATTAATCAAAATCCTTGCTGGCTTAACCCATAGTCTGTAATTCTAGCATTACCAAACCTTGAAGGTGAAAAATTGATTTAGCCCCCCATCAAAAACATCTCAAATTACTACCAAAAATCCACAAATGTTTTCCTAGTTTTACCATTTGAGGTGCTGAAAAAATCAAAGTAGCCATAGTATTTTTTTTTAGTGGATAAGGATATCACTCCAGAAATGGAGTTGTGCAGTCAAAAGGGTTAACTATCATTTCTTTCTAATTTCATTAATGGCTGGTGACCTAATTGCCCCTGCCGCACGCCCTCGTCACTGCTTTCAGAGTACTTTGTAAATGTATCACTTCATTTCACATTTTAGAAATGCTAGAAGTCAACATATTGATCGAAGGACTTTTTTATTTTGTTAAATCAAAATTTCAAATTATACAGAAGGTGTTGTTTTAATTTCCGATTTCTTCCAGAGTCTCAGGTGGAAAAAAAAAGTAGCATACAGTATTATACTGGGTGATTTTAATTAATGAAGCCTGTGGTGGCCTCCTGAATATGCTTAGTTAGGTCCCAGCAGTATTTTTTCAACTGATATGATCACTGCCTGTATTTTACAGAGGAACTGGAATCCGAAGTTTTTAAATCAGGCCTGCCTTTACCTGAAATTTGGCTGAGAATAGAAGGCTTGCGGCAGTCTGTTAGATGGCTGCCCCTATTGCCTTCTGAAAAAGATGAATCGGAAGGGGACCTGCAACGCTTCGTCTTCCCCGAGGATGTTTCTGAATTAGTCCAGCCCTTGGCAACTGTGGGTGTGGCATCTAGCGGGATATTCACTCGATTGGCAACTGTTGCTCTTCTCTTACTCAAGGTTCCTCTGCTGCCATGCAGGGATACAGCTTTAAGACGCTGTGGTTTTACCTCTTGGAGCTGTGACACTCCAGAACTTCCCCTAACTGCCGTATTTTCTACAGGTATTTATTTCTTTGATAGTGAACAGGATTTCACTGATATCATCACATTCTTTCAGCCTCAATATTTTCATGTATTTTTTTATTTATCAAAATCATGGTTGTCATGGGTAGGGAGAAGAAGAGAGGCCATGATCCTTGCTAGATTTTCTGTGCTCTCTTAAATTTGAAACTCAGTATGGTATTAAATATTAATATCATAATGCATGTACATATAAGTATCATAATTTAATAATGAAATTATGAACATTATTTTTAAACCCAGCCATTTAAACCATTCTAAGAAAAATGCTGGAAGAAATTAATTTGAGTAGTGTAAAGAATAGGTAATACATAATCAATGAGGGAGATTAGGCAGTTTACCGTTCACACATTCCACCCCAAAAATTATCATTTAAATGGTCTATCATTTAGGAGCAGAGTGTATAGGATTTGTCATTATGATAACCAGTTATTGATCATGCTCTCTTAGAAGTAAACTTGAAAACATTGCTACTATTGATTGGATTCAATGAACTTATTAAATGGTGTAGGTGTGTGCTGTATTTTAAAAGTGTAAACATGCTGGTGACATTTTAGCTTTCTCTGCTATGGTTCATGAGACTGATTATTAAAGTGGATGTACATACTGCCTCAGCCCAATGATGATCCACTTTTCTCTATCATTGCCTCAATTTGTTGTGTATTGCATATCTCTGAATGATATTTTATTCTTTCAAAATTCAAAATCTTCTTCAATTACATACTTTTTACTGTTATCATTACACTACATATCTTCTTTCCAGTTTAACTTTTCGCTATCACCTCATGTATAGTAAAAATTTGTTTCCTTCAAGTATAAATTTTACTTCTTTACTGATGGTATTCCTTGTTTTATCATCAGTGAATGCCAAAAGTTAGCCCCTCCATAAAGTGGATGAAAATTTCATTACATTGTGGATTCATACCAACCTTTGATAATTATTACTACTTTGTTGATTGATTACTACTTTGGGAGTCACATGGTCAAGTTTTTTTATTCTAAAAAATTAGTTCAACTTGGAAGATTCATCTTTTGTGGCAAACTTTATCCCACATTTATGAATCTTATCTTGCTTCCAATATTCACTGCACATATTGTACAAACAGACTAACAAGCCAATTTATGTATTTCTGAGGTAATGCTAAAATACCCAAAAATATTGAAAACCCAACCACCTCAAGATTATTTTTTTCATTTAAGTGATATATTACCTTTAGATTGTACATTTCATGTGTTGCCTTGTAGGTCCATGGGATTGGTGTAAGAAAGCACTACCAGTTAATCTTTTGAGTGAAATGATAGCTGGAGGAGGAGGACCGCAATACATATTGCCTCGTCCAGGCAGAGATCTTTTCTTGCAATCTATCCAGAATTTATTTAAGATTCTTTCCACTGTTGAGAATTCACCATTAGAGCAGTGAGTGCATGATCACATTATTAATTCTGCTTTAGTTGTGAAATGTTATTTTCACTCATATGCCTTTGTATTTATTTGTGAATTGAGTTAACTTTTAATGTCATTATTTGCAATTTTACAAGATCTTGATCAGTACATAATTTGTCATTTGAAGAATTTTAATGGATTTAGTGTAAATGTTGTTGTTTTAATGGTCTCTTCATAGGCAATCTTTTGGAGTTTGGTGGCTGAGGTTTGAGAGGTGGTTACTTGTGCTTGAAAGTTATACATCACAGAGTGCTAATTTTACCATAGCACAGAATAGGAAAAAGAACTTGAAGTCCTCACTGAAAGAATTTCTTTCTCAAGAGGCGAACCGCAGCTCACTTGCTCTATACAGGTAAGTTGAAACTAGATACGTAGTTCACATATGACACCTGCAATCATGGTCATCGTAAAAACCATTTAGGCCCAAGGCCTACTTGAAAACGGGGCCCTGAATATCTGGAAATTTTTTAATCTAGTCTTTTTGTGTTATGCTGTTGTGATCATTAAAGTTAATGGAGTTGCACAGACAGATTTGTGTGAATTTACAGAAATACTGCTGCAACTTTTGTGGACATTTACCTGCTGTTGGTATGTTGCATAAATTATAAGAATGTAGCCACGGAATTGTAACATTATCGTCCCATATGGATAATTTTATATTTAATTAATCAATTTCTTAATTATTAGTTCTTTTAAGTAAAATTTAGTTGCATGATGATATTCCTTAGTTACTGTATTTTCCTGCTCATAAAACATGTTTTTCCCCTAAGAAATCCATGCATCTTATATGGCCAATGTCACATTTGGCCTTTAGACTACCAGCAATGCATTTTCAATGACAGTGCTGGTAAACTTTATTCCGAAAACTTCCCTGTGATATTCCCACCAATTATACCATATTGGTCTGAATTTGGTCTCAACTTTTCTTCTTCATCATAAACCTATGAAAGTCACATTTGCACTATATTCAACTACTTGTAACTTAAGAAACAAACGTTTGTACAAGGGGTTTCATTCATAGATTCCATGAACTTTATGACCACCCCTCGTATTCCACATCTCTTAATGCATTTAAGTAAGCGTGTCTAGCTATAATCACTACGTTGTAAATTAATTTGGTGTTCATGTTACGGTGCTACATTGTGCATGGAATATTCATAAAATATTTTCCGTTTAATTTGTGTCTGAGAGAAAAATATTATCTGTGAATAATCATGCTTGCTTTCCCCATTCAAAAACTCAGTGGTACTCAGGGTCAAGGAGGGGATTATGAGAGACATCTACCTCCCCCGTCCCGAATTTTTTGCCACAAGCACTCTGCCCCCCTCCTCAAGAAAGATCCCTTCATTTACAATAGCCCATTGCATTATGTATTCTATGATATACAGTTGAGGCCGACTGAAACACCTTAAGGTAATACTATGATATAAGAATTACAAAACTTTGCGTTTCTGCAGAAAATATATTTTTATTTCTACTAGTTTCGCTACAGTGTAGCATCTTCAGGAATGAAGGTACAAGAAATATGCACAATTTATATACCATCACTTTCCTTCCTTTTCAGCACCAATGTATTTCTAGTGAGAAAGTTATAATGCAGCTGCTGTAAATTGGTGCTTAACATGGAATTAATTTTTACTTCTAATTATTTCTTGGTTTTTCATTATAATCATTTAAGTCAAGAGTTGTATTCATAGTTCCTGATAGTCGTTCATCATCATGCTGATACTGTCAATGCCACACTGATACTTCAGCATCTAGCTGATACTGTTTTTCACTTTTTCTCTTCCCTTCCTTAAAAACAATTTACTATCTTTTGCACCTGAGGACAAATAGTTATCATTAAGGATCAGAGAGAGCCCTTTTGAGATGTTTTCAAAATCCCAAAGCACACGTGACTCACTCACCCTTCAGGGCCTCACTTCCTCACCTCTTCTTTTTCTTCCCACCATCCTCCCTCCAAGAAACGCAACCGATTGTCCCATCGACCGACCCCACCTCAGAGTTCTCTCTCCTTCCCCACTATACTCTTGCCCTCCAATACACCCTCGCACCCAATAAGTCCTCGTCCGCCAAACACCCTCAACCTCCAAAACATTCTCTTCCTCTCCACAACAAAACACTGACCTATGAAACCAGTGTTGCAAAATCACAACCGGAAAGTGAATTTTCCATAGTAGTGCCCCCTGTCTGAGCTGGGGTGGTAAACTGTGTCGAGAGGAAGTGGAAGGTTTAATATTTTTTCCAAAATATCTAGTCATCAAAACTATAGTGCATCTTATATGCCCATGAGTCTTATAAGCCATAAAATATGGTACTTTATTTGACTGAAGTAAATTTAGTGAGTTAGTGATAAACAGTTCTTATACATATTAAGCATACAAAATTGAAAATAATTTCATAAAAATAATAATTTTTATTATATAATTTATATTAATACCTTGTAATCATATTAAGTGTAGTGGAATGGTAAAACTATAAAAGAAAGTTATAAAATGTACATTCTGGAAGTTTTTTAAATTAAAATCAAACAAGCCTCTAACTTTATTTCCATAATCCAATTTTTTTCATTCATTGTTTTATTGAATTACCAAAAATTGTTTGCCAAATTTCTTTTTGATATTTCACAAAAACATACCCTTCAAATCTAAGGACCATAGACCCAGAATTCCTGCTGATTAAGACAGCCCTGTCTGCAATAATTACATATTAGCAGTGTGGGTGTATCATCTGTAATATTTTGGTCAAAAAGGACCCAAAGGGTTAATTTTTGTGACTTCAAAAAGGTGGGACTGTAAATTATGATGAATTTTGTGTTTAATAAATGGTTCTTGAGTTATTTTTTT
The DNA here is from genome assembly GCA_002093875.1 of Calopteryx splendens. Taxonomy (NCBI): domain Eukaryota; kingdom Metazoa; phylum Arthropoda; class Insecta; order Odonata; family Calopterygidae; genus Calopteryx; species Calopteryx splendens. The sequence continues at coordinate 289,620 of LYUA01001536.1, forward strand.
AATTACGTAGTTTATCATGAAGTCTCAGCAAAAATGTAATTAATAAAAAAAATTGTCATTTATAGGGAATATGCTCTCATTGAAGCTGCTCTTGGTAAACCTGAATCAGCGATTAAAACCTTATGCACTGCAGCCACACTTGGTGGTTACCCTGTGGTAGGGGTAAAGGATAGAGCTGAGCTCTGCTCCATTTACCGCACTTTAGCGGAGCTCATTCTAAAGGAAGAAGTTGACAAAGTGTCTTCAGAGCATCAAGGGCAAAAGGTGATGCCATCAGCCGACACTGCTGATGTCAAGTCTCCTGTGTCTGATCCATGTCCTTCATCTTCACTACACATTCATGGTGATGACAGTGTAATGGAAACTGCCAGTGGTAATGAAAGCCAGTTTGTTAGTGCAAAGGAAGAGGAGTCTGTAGATAGGACTGTTGTTGCTCATGATAATCAGAATTCTGATACAAATGAGCCATGTTGCAGTTCCCAGTATAGTTCTGAAAAGGCGAATGACTACACAAAGTGTTTGGTAGATGGTGCAGAAACCAAAGACGTTATAAATGTAAGTGTGGTTAATGTTGATATCGACCAATCAGTGAAGAGTAAATCTCGTTGGGACATGAGGGAAGCACCAGTGGGAGCTGGAGGGCGTAAGCCTCGGTGGACAGCAGCCAGTGTTTTTATGGGCTCAATGTTCTCGGAGAGAAGGCGTGAGAGTAGTGGTGATGCAAGCGCAGACAAGGACAACAGCCAAAATGAGGAGTGCACCACAACACCAAAGAATGGGCAAAACAGTAAGGGGTCAGTCAAGGTGCTTAAACTTAAGGGTAAGAGAAAGGGAAAAGACTTGATAGATCCGGGGACAAAAAAAATCAGTGCGACGACTTGTGAGCAAAAGGTTATTACCCTCTTGACATGTCTTGGCCTTGGGAAGCCCATAGACACCTTGGAGAAGGTCACCACTAGATCAGACATTGACTCTTCCCTTCAGAGGTTTAAGACTGTGGCAGAGGAAGTGCTCAAGGAGACGTGTGGTACATGTCAGTGCCCAGAGGTGCACGAAGCTGGCTGCAAGTGTCTAGACATGAACAGCAGAGGAGGTGCGGGAATGGAGTGCTTTCAATCATATTTTGTAGTGGAGTGGGTTAGTTGCAGGGCGTGGCTTCTGGCACTGGTGGAATCAGTATGGGCAGCGGGTGCAGCATTTGAGGAGGCACTCAACAAACTAGTCAAAGTCACAGTGGAGGAATTGGAGGAAGTCGAGGAAAAGGATGAGGAGGAGGAAGCAGAGTCCACTGAATCGTCTGGCTTTCATCGGCTGAGTGGAGGGCGATACAACCCTGTGCTTGTGAGGTAAGGCAAACTGATAGAAGTAATTCATTTAAGATTATATATTTTTTTAAAGGTACCGTATGATTTTAATTTTGCTGTGAGGATAACAAATAATTTAATGTGTATTCGCATTAAGTTTACAGATCCTCCATTGACTTGTGAGAGACAGACTGCTTATGATGTCTGTGTACACTGGTCAGCCACTAGTTGACTTTTTATGGATACAGTGGTAGAGAGTATACTTCTCTAAATCACATCCTTTGGGAGAGTTGTGGGATGAATGTGAATTCAATTAATGAAGTCACCCAACAGCAGTTGTACTGTAGTGCTGTAAGGAGAGTAGTCATGTTAAGGGTAAAAATAAGGCAGGAAGCAGAATTCAGATATAAATAAAAGTATTAGCCACCAGGATCATCTTCTCCCCCTCACAGGTCTCTGAGCCTGGCAAACATGCTGTTGGATCGTTGGCCTGGTGGTATGACCACACTCAGTTATCCCACTGTACCCTCTAGATGCATCCCTTGCAGGCCCAGGATATTTTTTGTGGTTTTCTCCCCACTTTTTTTGTTCTCCCAGTGGCAAGCAGGGATACTGCAGGAGTATTCCCCATCCCCCTACCTTCAGCAGTAGAGAGATGGAATTTTTGTCGACCCACCTACTTGTACTGTTCTGAAAAAGTTTTTTTTTTACTAAGGAGAATGAGTTTTCAACAACAAATGGGTTTCTTTGCAGACCAAATTTAAGAGAGCCAAAAAAAGCAAAATCCCCATGTGAATGATGTTTTATAAATTGCAGAAATGCTATTGGGAGTGCAGAATATCTCAAGCCAAGGTGGTATTTATGATGAAGAGACAATTGCTATGCTCAAAGAAGATAACGTTACAAATGAAGAATAAATATGTCATATCATTCTTATGGAGCATGGCACTCTATGGATCAAGAGGCATGGACCGTCAGAAAAAGAGTAAAGAAGAAGATTGCTGAAGATCAAACAGATGGATACAGTTAGAAATGAAGAAGTATACAGAAGAGGAAAATACCATATGGAGTACCGTACGGAAAATAAGAGTCAGATTGTTCAGTCACACCATGAAACACAATGGATTTATCAGGAATATAATCGAAGACCAAATAAAGAGAAATGTAAGAAGTAAGACCTAATGTGGAGTGAGAGCATCAGCATGGGATAGGGAAGAATGGAGGGCTGCAGTGTACCAATCTTAGGACTATGATGATGAGATGTGAGGATGCTACATGTCTCTAATAACACTATAAATACACAGGAGTGCACAGCTTGTCAGCTTGTTTGTTGTAAAAATTCATTGAGGTTGTTAATCACTGAGTCAGTAATAAAAGTTAGCTTTGAAAATGTTTTTGTGCATTGCTATAGCCCAAAATTGGTTGTGAATTTATAAAAATTTTGAATTTAACAAACTCTTTGAATCTTCATTGAATCAAATGTAGTCAGAACATCACAGTTTCTGCAAACTAGCAAGTCAACCACAAAAATCAGTAGACCTGCGTAAATAAATATCAAATAGTACTGTACATATTGACTCATAATCAGTATTATATTTGGATAGGTAGGTTCATTTCTGGTTAAAAATATATTTCTTTCTTTTATGCCAAAATATTGAATCATTGATGATAGTGAAGATTTATGGAATAGCAGATGTATTCTTTTTTGTCCAGTATAATTCGTTGCCATCTTCCATTTCTTATTCCAAAATTAAATTTTTTTAACAATGAAATTGTGAATTGCCATCAATTCTAGGCACTAGTCATAAGTTCAAATGTTACATATTAATTCATAGGGACACTCTCAGCTACACTCAAGCTGTGAAATTTCCTGGTAGTCAGAACTTTCTGAGAAACCAAAGGTGGCACAAAGGACCCTCTTACTCTTTCTTTATTTGTAAATTTTATGCATCATGCTTGGGCATGGTACAATATGAACTCTACATTTGAAACTAGTCTTTAGGTTAATTACTTAGGTTAACCTAAAAAATAACTAAATCAGCAAAAATCCTCACATGGTGAGCATATTTTTTTGTCTGTTCTGATTGTATATGTCTTCTATAGGATAAGAAATATACGAGAAGCCTTCTACGAAGGCTACATAACAATGCTGTTGTCAAGACGTTGGTCTGAAGAGGCTAGATCTGGTCTACACCCTATCTTAAGTGATGTGATTAGAAGGGCCCTGTGTGAGTTTCCAGAGAATGTATCTTTTGCAGCAGCTGTTGCAGTTACTGAGGTGAGTGTCTTAACAATCCTGTTTAGCTTTAGCTATAGGAGACTACAAATAAATTTCATCTAAATATATAGTGATCTCTATCTACACGATACCCCGCAAGTCGGTGCTATGCTAGGGCGTGTGGCCGGGGGGGGGGGGGGTTTTACCAATAGGGTAAGGCCGATTGAACAATCCAACAGAGCAAGGTCGATTAACAATCCATCTCTGGTTCCTGAAAATTATTCGCCTTTGCCGGGGATCGAACCCACGACCTTTAGCTCCACGGGCGAGCGTGCTGATGCGTGATAAAACTGTTGAATGCATAATTTTTAAAGCTCAAGTCGAAATGTTAAAACTATGCATTGGAAACTTGATTTTATAATATTTCTGCAGTTCATTAAAATCAATGTTTCATAAAATCAAGACATGTGTAATTGAGATAATATTTTGACCATAATGAGGGAGTAGTGGTCTTCGCATTAACATCATACCTTTATGATGTTTAATGTTAATAAAAACTGTTTTCACTGTAAAGAGAAAATTGTTTTATACTGTAATTGCAAATTAAATATTATTTTTGGGCTTCTTTGACCCACACTTCCCCCATGGAACACTTTGCCACAAAATACCTCCCCCACTCTGCAAATATTAATGTTGCTCCCATGATCCCCACTACTTTTTAAATTCTTGAATCAATGGTGCTGACCATGAGTGCCTTTATATGTCATTCCTTCTACAAAATACAAAGGTAACTTTTTAATTGGCTTATATATTGCATATATCATGCAAAATGTGGTTGCTATGTGACATCTCACTTCCTGTCTTCTGCCTTCCCTACACTGCCTGATTCCTCCCCCATTCAGATATCATGTATGATCATTCCCATTGATATTAGACATCTTTTGTGTAAGATTAGTTAAACTCTCTCTCTCTCTCTCTTCCACTTCTCTAAGATGGTGAAATTTCAGGTGTAATACGGTGGAATTGGAAAATGGATGAATGATGAATAATGACAATTTTCCTTTATATTTATTTTAACTTACTGTCAGATTTTACATGATAGAACAATGGACTTCAAAAATTTTGGACTTCAGAAAGTGACTTATGGCAAAAAACAAAGGATTATACAGATTCTGAATGCCTCATTTAAGCACTAAAAACATGGTACAAAGTTAGTAATGTAAATTTTGCTTTAAGAAAACCGCACATATGGACTGAAAATGATGTAAAATGGACATTCATTTAACTTTCATCGACAATATATGAAAAACTGTTGTGCTCATGCTGAAAAATATGAGCATTCACCAAGGAAGCTATGAACATACTGGGCCAGGGTGCCAGTTCCCTTCCCTATACTTCCTGTGGTTTCCCAGGATGACCTGATACCCAAAAGATCACACAGCTTGGGTGAAGCTGAGGGTGCCCAGAGGCATCACCCAGGACCTCTGGTCAGTAGCCCAGTGCTCTACCCATAGGACAACTACTACGCCCCGATTGTTAAAATACAACAAAGTAATCAATCACAGCTGAGAAATTACCGGCATAGATTTTTTGTTTCACTGTTATCAATTTTGTTCCGATTTTTTGTAGATGCTCACTCAGTACTGATTTTTTTAATTCTCTGTGATAATCGGCAGAAATGTTCTAATTTTTTTTAAATGACACAAACTTGAAACAAAGTTTTAGGAAAGTTTTTGGCCATCATGTTTCATTGGCTATAAATATCATTGCAATAAGAAATCCTCGTGGAATATATGGACCTGATTATTTAATGATCATTGACTGGGAAAATGTGTATGTGGTACATGAGAAAATGTGGTAATTTAACAGGGATGAAAAGCTGATGTTGACTTAAATGCCAATACATAAATGGTACTTTTCGGTGGTTATCATTTTTCTCTATGATGTCTTCCTTGTTACAACAGTAAAAATGTTCTTTTATGTAAATTGCATTATTATTGGTAATTTCAGAGTCAAGTGGGTTTTGGAGGCAGTCCATGGTGGACAGTGACCTCATATTTTGATGGTGGACTGGGAAGAGCTGGTGGTGGCAGTCAGTCTCTGTTTGGCAAAGTCTTCCTCATCTTATTGGCTGAACAGAGGAGAAAGAGAACAGAAGAGGGAAGGAAGAAAGGCCATGAGATACTCAGCTTGGGTGAGTGCTGATGTATGAATGTTTTTCCAAAAGTCTTGAAAACTGCCAATTGGTGTATGATATTAAGTCCACAAAAGCCCAAGTTTTTAAACAATCCATGTAAAAATTAAGTATATATTCTGAATGGGCAAAATATCATTAATTTACCATAAAATACATAAACAGATAACTCTCTTGATGCATGTTCTTGAAATGAGCAAAATTTATATTAAATAAAACAAATTAGCAATGCCAAAATAACAGAAGACTGTTAAAGTGTAATAAAATTAAGAATAGCTATAGTGGAAGGTGCATTAATGTAGAAAAGCAGATTATGAAGTAGCAGGATGGATTTGAAATTATGGCAAAGATAAGTGAAATGCTATGTGTAAAGTATAATGCTGTATAGATGTGAGGCATGGACTTTGAGGAAAAGCAATAGATGATGAAGAGAAACCTTTGAAATGTGGATTTGGAGAATGAGTTAAAAATATCATAGTTGGACAGGTTAATGAATAAGGAAGTGCAGAGGGGAATTGGGGAAGAGAGAAACTTGTATGATACTATTACAAAGAGAAAGAAGAACTGGTTTGGGCACATACTGAGAAGGGAATGCTTGATGAGGGATACTTTGGAAGGGACAGGGATAAGATGGTATGAGTCTCCAAAAGAGTTCTCTTCGTACTTCTGCTAATGTAAAGTTACTAATTTCAAACGTTGGCATACCACTGACATTATTTCAAAATTGTGTAAATTGAGGGTTGCCTATGTTTTACTACCATGCAAAATTACATTTGCTCACATCATATGCTTATGTGCTGTTTTGGCTTGCTTTGAGTCTATTTCATGAAACTCTTTGCAGTGGTAAATTTACGATGAGCCATTAATCACTAACATGGGGATGAGAGGGAAAAATAGACTATCTCCATTAAAAAGGGATATCGCATTTTAGGGGGCATGGTAGTCAGGTAGTTAGAGTGCTGGGCTACTCTAACTACCTGACCCTGGTTTGGCCAGGTCCTTTAAGGGCCCTGGTTTGATTCCGGGTGATGCCTCTGGGTACCCTCAGCTTTACTTGGGTGAAGCTGAGCGTACCCAGAGCATTTTTCTCGTAGCATTTTTCAGTACCAGGTCAACCAGGGAAATCACAGATGGTACAGGGAAAGGAACTGACCACCCTACCCTGTTATGTGAATTTCACATGCCATATACGGCTTAGTACTGGGTGAGCTCATGGGAGTGGATAGTTTGGCTGGAAGCCCAACATTACTGTGATTTTGATTGCATTATAATATTTTGGTGCTTTACCCCTACTCTGTTGTCCTGACATTCATTTCATGTTTAGTATGTGTCAACTATCAAATAGTCTCAGAATCAAATTGATGGTACTCCTATACTAAATATCTCCATTGGGAGTAAAAATGCCTATAAATGTAGTAAACTTTCATTTTAGTCAGATTACATTTCCACATGTTGAATTATTCAGCATGATTTGCTTTATATGACCTAGTAATTTAATATTATCAATTGAAGTGTATCTTATAATTAATTTGAAACAGGTGGGCCATTAGTTGAAGACTCCTGTGGCACTAACAGGCTACGAAGTGTCTTTCGTCGGCTCATAGCTGATTCAGGGACAAAAGGTTGTCCTCTGCTATGGAGATTATATTTACGTTTCGTTGGAGCCATGGAAGGACCAAGTATCTGCAAGGGAATTGTTTACAGAGGTTTACAAGAATGCCCTTGGGTTAAGGTAATTATAATTTTCTTAAAGTGCACTCAATCTACCCCAACTTTAATGACTGACAAAAAGTAATTTTCATAAATTCGGAATTGAAGAATTTATGTAAAATTTTTGCTGTGGAAGCATATTTACCATTGTGTTCAATGCGACATTTAATAGGAGAATTAAATCATTTTCATATTTCTTTTTAATGGTAATATTTTGCCTTGCAGTCATAATTTTTATGGTAGTTGCTCTAACTAAGGTTTAACTACTCCACTACACTACTAACTCCAATTTTTGGCAGCTCCAGGCAATATTTTCCTCTTTTCTAATCTTTTCACAAGTTAAAACGTCCAATTTTAACAAAATTTCCATTTTTTACACCATTAACTTCCCAATTTTCTTGTGATGCCAAAAATTCTTGAGTCACATAGGCCCATGACCTTAATTCAACATCTTACAAAAAAAATTTCCAATACATAACGGATCAATGTGCATATGAATATGTTATAGTGTTCTTTGTACTAAAGACAGGATCAACAAGATAATATCAATATGTAATGATGAAACTCATTCTTATGAAATTAAGTTAGTGGTTCAAGCCAAATACGCTCCCTAAGTGTGTTTGTATTGTATAAATGGTATAATTTAAAGAATTTTTTATAATTATAGACATCTTTGCTTCAGTAAACAAAAATGCTCTTTATTGCGAATAAAAGAGGAAAAAGTGCTGTTTTCACATTGTAGTCTATGTAACTGCAAAACATTTTAGTCTCATGATTTTTTCCTTGGTGTTCTGACCATAAACTTTGTGATTTCTCCCTACTCCCCATTTTTCAAAACTTGAGGGTATTTGTGCTGGAACAGTCAAAATAATTATTACTAGAGGATTTTAAATGTTAAACCGACGAAGAATATTACTGAGAACAGAACAGCATTCGTTAAAGTGCTGTGTTCTTGTAAAATACTTCAGCATGATGAACACACACCCACATAGTGCCTACTCCTACTCCATTAGGTTAAATCTTAAACCATCATGAGCATTGTCCATTAAATAATGCAGAGAAGTCATTCTCAATGGACTATAGAGATTATTCATCAGGTATTTTGACACTTTTCTAATGGAGGTCTTACAAATACATATCAATATTTGAAGGATTAGCCTTCATAGACATCTTCATTTTCATAATAGGTTAAAGATAAAGTAGAACCTCTATTTTACAAAGCTGATGAGACCAAAAAAATTCAGCTTTGTAAATCAATGTGTTTGTAAATTGGAGGTTACCTTTCAAGTGATCAAATATCTGGAGAAGTAATCTAATTTCAGTTAAATAACATGCACTCTTGGGAAAGATGGAATTAGAAGGTAATATTTTAATGAAAAAATTAGTTATACAGTCAAGTCCATGAACCGCAACAGGTTTAAACAAATAAGGACATG
>LYUA01001538.1:43034-66245 GCA_002093875.1 Calopteryx splendens
ACTTACTGGCTAATTTTCGGGAGCTACGCCCGTCTTCGAGCCCGAGAGAAGAATCGGATTAGGTGGAAGGCAAATATATATATATATATTTGCCTTCCACCTAAACAAACACCAACTTAAACTACTTCTCAAAAAAATACACGCGCAGATGGACTCATACGTTTCAACAACAAATTCCAATAGACTACTAATGTTTATTAAAGATATAAGATTGATCAATTTTCTTTTAAATATTATTGTTAGTAACGGATAATTGATAATGTATGATAATAAATCGTACAGGGAACTAGATAAATACTTAAAAATTGAATAACTTTAGCACCTGCTTGCGCTGGCCATTTATGGTGTACTTTCCGCAAACAAACACTCCTATGATTTTTGGAACTTTTTCGGTAATCGTTGTTATACTAAAAACAATATTTTAGCGGTGACTCACTCTGGGGACACGCCAAAATGGATTATCAATTTTAGCAAATTGACTCTTTAATGAATTTGGTGTTAAAATATAGGGTTTAGTGGAAACCCACTTGTTTTGCTGGATTATAAAACTAAATCTCACTGGAGTGGGATTTGCTCACGAGATGGTAACTTCCCTCATGGTTATCATCCTGACGGCTCATTTGCAGGTGAAATAGTAGATATTTGAATTTTTAAATTCTTTATTGAATGCAACTAAATTATCATATTTTCACAGAGATTTCAAAACTTTTACCATATCATTCTCTAAACAATTCATACCAAAGAAGTTCCGCTTGAAACTTCGAAGATCTGTAATAAAGAATAAATTAGTAGTCCGATCCGAACAAAGATTGTATGAGCATATACGATACACTCCGAATGACACCGTTTTACCGCAGGAAGAGCAATGGAGAAATTTCTTTCGGTGCTGAATACGGGGAAGATACGCAAACGATACCCGTTTTAGGTATTTATAAAAGTTGGACAAATAGTGGAAAGTCATAGCTATTATGTAAAAATGTGATGTGATTTAATTGCAGATGGCCGGATTGCTTTCATTTAGAGGCATAGGAAATAATCCTCAACTTAATCTAGGTTAAGCCAAAAAATAAATAAAATTCCATTGATAAGTTAGGATACATATGGTAGGAAGAATATTAAAATGTGCAGAAGTGTTCACGGAATATTATCACCCTGGCTATGTATTCTTATACTTCGATGAAGAAATTTTGGACTGTAAAAATCTCTCATTAGAAATTTTTAAAATTCACAGCAATTAACCCGAACGTCGGTTTGGTAGGTGAGGGTAGAGCTCACACAGTACTAAGCCCAATGGTGTGCGAAATCCATGCATCAGTTTAGGGGGGCCAGTTCCTTTCCCTGAATTGACCGTGATTTTTCAGGATGACCTGGTACCCGGGAAATAGTACACAGCTTGGGAGAAACGGAAAGTGCCCAAGGGCGTTACCCGGAATTGAACCCGGGTTCTTCGGTTGGTAGCTCAGTGCTCGACCTACTGGACAGCCGCGCCCCACTTATTTGATATAGGCGTTTTATTTAAATAGAGGATAATAAAATCTTTTTATTAATACATCTTCATAGTATCTTTTCCTAAGTTAAAAAAATCAAATATTCCTTTTTTAAAGTTTATTTTTCTTCATTCCTAGTTATACAAATTCTAAATTCGATGGCCCTACTCCAGAGGCGGTGAGGCTACGATAAATGTAATGGAAAGGCTAAATAAAGGGTAAATGTACAGATGGTGTACCAACACGTTGCTCATGGGCAGATAAGAGATATCTCTGCAATTAAATTGGTGTAATAGAGTAATTAAAATCAATTCTTGAAAAAAAAGATAAGTGTCTCCGTTCAAAAGCGAAATTATTTGGATGGTTCTTTTCGTGAAACTTCATCCATTTTAAGCATAGGAATGAATGGCTTAACCAAATATTTTCATGGTTATTACAAAGGTTTGCATTTACAATGGCCAACTGTGTAAACGTTTTCCTTTTTATTTTCAAATTATTTCGGTACTAGTATTACTTCGTTATTACCTTGTTCCTTCCTTTCACTTTTAAATCCTTTTAACAGCTGGATGAATTAAAAGTAGGGTGCATTCTGGGTTTAGTTCACCTTATTCCTTTAACTCGGGAATAATTTATTTCGAAAAATAGCTTTAGAACATATATAAAAAAATAATAATGGTTCAATCACTGAAATATTGGATTTAAAAAATTATAGCATGATTATGCACATAAATCCTCTTGGCGTAGGCGATAATATCAATATCGGAATTTAAATTTTATAATACCAAATTGGATCACTTAAAAACAGTTTTAACTGAGCAAGCCTCGACAAATCAATCAGTTAAATTTAAGAGTGAAAGTTTCAGACGTCTTGCGGACCGAATCTTAAAAAGTTATCGCTTAAAAACATAAGATCTAGCAATAAAGGTCTGCCAATTAAAAGTAATTATTTGAAAAAAATCATGTAATTGCTATATTCCATTGACTTATTTAATGCATTTTATACAGTGCAAAATTATTTATTTCAGCAAATATATATTCGTATTTTTATGGATAATTAGATCTATGAGTACAAATGCATTAGCATAAAATTTGGCCATTGTTCCATCCAATATGTGTGCCTATAAGGTTAAAATAATATGCCACAGTGTTAGATTCATTTTCTACAGGCAATTATAAGTGGCAAGGTAGTGGTCAAAAGTGGTGGAAATGACCAAATGTTGGTTTTCTCATCGTTTACATCTGCACCCTTGCGTTCGCTTCTTGCTATCAATTCATCAGAAACATTCTTACTTAGATATAGATGCCATCGAATTATTCCATTTTTAGAACAACAAAATAGATAATGTAGTTAACGATTCTTATTAGTTTTATCACCAGCTTAAGACATTGCCATATGTTTAACACGGCCTTTCAAAAGCCGAGACTTGGGAAAAGTTATTTAAGAAAGAAGGTCAAAGAAATAGAGTTTTATTTCCTGAGAAGCATTCATTTACCGATTTAACGAAGAAATGCTTTGCTTCTTGCCACACCACGACAAATGCAAGTGTTGAGAGCATTGTCCGAGGTCTCCATGTAGCGAAGAAATGATACCGAAATATCCGCTGGTTCTCGCAAGTCAAAAAGTTTTCACTGTTGACTCAGACCCCACTAGATGACGAAAAAAATTACTCCTCGAAAGACAAGTGTAAAGCAATTGCTACAATTGGGGCAATTGTCGAGGGAACTTCTCTCAGCGTGCCCAAGGAACTCATGTCCGTGAGGAGAGGATTTCGAGCACGGGGAAAAAGAGGATGATGCGGAAATCAAAATGAGGGCGTTATCAAAAAAAAATCATATTTATGGTTCACGTATGAGTTTCTCGTCACTGGCGTTCTAACAGGCCATCGTGAGACGGAATTGGGGAATTTCTTAACTCTAGAATTGACAGACTTGGATAGTGGCGCTCCATTTAGTGCCTCGCGACGCTAAGCATGTCCGTATTTCAGAGAATGAGATTTATTGGCATGGCACATTTTCATATTTACGTTCCATAAGATATATTAAAATCTAATTGTTTAGTGGCCTTCTTAATATTATGGCTCTTTCTCATATTCATATTCCCATTGTATATGCCTATTCCACGTACCCTTTAATAAAAAATAAAGGAGTTAATTTTAAGTTAAAAGATACTTTTCAAATGTGAAATTTTCCGATAGCCAATACATTGCACTAATAAAATTTGTAACTATTCAAAAGCATAACTCATTTTCAAGGAGATTAACCATTTTTGCACGGTGCTCACGGTTAACAGAAACTCTATTATTCTTCCAATTTTACAAGTAGCGTGGTGTAATCCTTTTATTATCTTCATTTACTCATCCAGATTTAGTAATGAAAGGTCTTCGAAATTGGTGCATTTAACAATGAGCAACATTATTACGCTACAGGACTTACTGACAGTGCTGGTTCACAAGGCGAGGGGATGGCATAAAATGAGGCGCGAACGCCGATTAACTTTTACAACGCTGATGGTCTTAAAACTCACCTTTCACATGAGCATGAACTGCATATTTTCATCAATTACTTAAAACGCTCCAATTTTCTGTCACTGTGCTGGAGCGAAAATTAGATCAGGCTATTTTATCTCCTTAGCTAACCAGAGTGAAATTAATGATATTTTAATTATCATCATGTTGATTAATCTTTTTTTCTATTCGGGCGGAGGTTTCCTCGCCGTGGATTCGATGGCCTCCGCCTGATTTCCGGGTCCACGCTCGATGGCTTGCATTGACAACAGTTTGGCCGGCATTCCAGCTGGAGTCTTCAGATCGAAGACTCCGTTGGAATGGCGGCCGAACTATTGTCCCCTCAAGCCAGCGAGCGTGGTGGATAGGAACCCGGGAATCAGGCGGAGCCAATCTTTTTTCTAATTTATTAAATGGTATTTCATATGGGAAAACAATAACACGATGTATTAGAGAATATAACTGATTTTACCTACACAAGAAAGAATTTCAATTGAGCAACACTCTTAGGACTCCGCTTGACCCACTTGCTGTAATAATCGGATTTATTGTTAAGTGGTATAACACATTTCGAGATTATTCCATTTATTGACATATTATATCATTGAAAATATATCTTCATATAGGACACTCATGGCTCGGTTATCTTCAGTAAACATATAAAAAAATTATATTCTACAATTGAAAGGGAAAAAGAAGGGCGAAGGATCCTCCGGCACCTTTAAATCCGATGAACGCCTTGAATACTGAATTTATTTATTTATCATTAACCTGAAAACAGCCATTTGTTGACCCTTTACATTAAGTTATAGACGTAAGAAGGACAATTAAAAACACCAAAACCCTAAGTGATGAAAACCCACCTAGGCGGGTATGGAACCCACGGCCTCCCGATTGACAGGCAAAGATATTAGCCCGTGCCACCGAGGCCGGCAAATTAGTCGTCCATAATGGGTTAGATTTAGTAACACCAGCGATAAGTAAGAGAGTAGAAACATTTCGACCTCATTTAAGTTGATCATTACAAAGCAACCAGCATCTTGAAAAGTTGACCCTGAATATATGCATGTTTTAATTCATTGAGGAAATCTTTCGGATTATCGCCGACGAGGGAGGCGTTAGCAGCTGAAAGATGACTGTAATTCTTGTACTAATTTATTCAATTATAGCAATGTTGATCTTCAATGCAGATATCTCGTATATTTACAAATTGAGAAACTCTCAACTATTTTTCAAAGCGCCTGACCAGTAAAACAAAATAGAGAGAAAGTGACTTTGAACCCTAACTTTCATCCTTCAAATTCGAACCCGAAAAATAATCATTCTCAGCAATGATGTACGTCAAAATATTAACGGAAGCATTTTTCTCCCTAAAAATTCACAAAAACGTTTGTTGGTAAACGTGATATGCCTGAGTCACAGGGAACGCTGATGCTGATAACAACTTCCGAGTTGGATGGCCCAAGTCGTGTGCCGACCGCAGAGGGAGAGGGGGTGGGGAGGGTGAACGATCGATCGACCAAAGGTAGGAAGTGTTAAGGGGCATGCTGCGAACTCCGAGAGGCCAACATTTGGAAGACGGAGGGTGTCCGTGCGGCCCTGGCTTATATTATTTTATTATATCCTCACAGCCTCTTCCTCTCTCCCTCCCATGACTCTCCTTCCTGTATTTTATCGGATCCATCCCAATGCCCACCGCTTTCCAATAGATTTGCGTTCAAAAATTTCAGATTTTGTAGATTATTACCTTTAATCCGTTTTACTTCTATTTCACGCGTTTATCTCCTGCTTTCCTAGAGGGCAAAGAAAGGTGGAGGATGAAAAGATCGACCAATAGACACAGGAGAGCGGAGCTAGTCATAGAGCAGCGCTACCCGGATGCTACCAGTCCCAAGAGTGAATTTCACTGCAATATGAACTGAAAATATTCCTAACATGATCAATATTGATAGTTTTTATTACAATCATAGCGTCTGAAAAACCAAAACGTGTGTCGTGATAACTTACATTTCGTGCATATATTGTTCATTTTGAGGGTCCACAACAGTCAAAGACAAACAATATGTCGTGATTATTGCTGCAGTTAATATTTCTATAGACATAATCCAGACGTCTATTAAAGCAATGGGTACCCTTCTTTCCGATTTGCACTTTTTCTTATGATAAGACACCGTTAGGGGATTAGCGCAGGGGTGATGTAGGAAAATTGTGCGGTCGGATTATGCACACAGAAAATGATTTGTAAAAACGTGACTGGAATGAAAGCTGAAATTGTACGAAAACATATTCTCAGCATAAAAAAAATGGATAGGGCACAACTCATTTGAAGATGATGGAAGAATTTTTGGATAAATAGCGTTGTATGATCCTTGAGTAAAATAATTTAATTAGAGAATATAAAAATTTTGCTTTGATTCGGAATGTAAATTTCAATTATTGTCAGATATTGGGAAAACGATTTAGGAAACGCACTATTATGTATGGAAATAATTTACCTTACTCTACCCAAGGAAAAACTTATGTATGGTACTTGAGGGTGAGTTGCCATGGTACTTGCCTGGGCGGGAGACCTTGGGCGTCTCATTTGACATAGTAGACAAAGGGCACCGAGGCCCAAAATGGTTAAGATCCCAACGAAGTCCGCTAAAATATTCTAAACAATACTCCGGTCGTTATTTTCTTGATTTTGTCCTTCCATCCTAAATGGTATACATACTAATCTCAACCCATTTAACTTATTATTATTAACATTATTATCACTTGTAACCAATCAACCACTTAAAGATTCAGCAGGCATGTGTCCTAAGCATATCCATACAATGCCTCGCAAGCCACCGCAAGGGCGTGCGTCAGCGGGTTCTAGGGAACCTTCAGAGAAACAAAAGAAAGGGGAATGGTCGTCTGCAAAGATGTGCATGCATGTAATTGTTAGCGTTTACCTCTCCTGCCGTTGTAGTCGTGATTCGTGCGAAGGAATTGCTTAATCTATCGCCTCGTAAGGCTACTTCTCTAGTTTTATGAGAATTTCCTGTCTGTCCAATGTGTTGTGAGGATTGGATTACTGCTTCTATTTCGCTAGTATAATCACACAATTGGATACTTATCAATTAGCAAAGTCATCTATATTTCTAGGGATTCTCATCGCGAATCATACATTAATTGCGTGACATATTGGGCCCCCTCCTTGCAGTTTAAAATGAATCGGGCTACTTTGCACTGTATTATGATCAGTTCCAGAAACGATGTTTTTCATACAGAAGAACTAACTGCAATTCCTTTATTTCTTCCAAGGGTGGCCTGGATATGAGGTGGAAGGAATAAACTGAGTGAAAAATTAATGGGTTCATACGAGTGAGTTTTTTGAATTTGGATTTTTATGGCACATGAAATGCACAGAAGCATCAACTATTCACATTGGAAAAACAAGTACCTCCGTTAATTGACCAATATGGAATGATTTTAGCTGGAATGCCATTCATAGGAAAATGGTGGACGAGTGGTACTGCTAGCACATATCGACATATCTAAGGTAGTTATTTCATTTCTTTCAATCTGCCAAACGACTAAACACATCTCTCAACTACCGTGGCCAAGAGGAATGGGACCGTTGAGGAACCGGTATTTAGACATGGGGATAGATAATCATTTCATGCATCTATTATTTATTGCCTGTCGGGCTTGTACACGATGATTACTTGAAATAGAGCTCACTGAAAATTATACGTATCTGGTTTTTCCAATTGGAAATCTATCAGGATGAATAATCAATTCGTTACATACGAAAGGCAAATAACAGTGCAACCAGAACTATTCATTCAATTACAGAAGTAGTCTACATAAACTGGTTGGGAGTGTATTTCTTCTCGTCAGTGTTAATGCACAACCATCTTGAGAAAATATGTCAACTCCGCCCTTCACGGCGTTTAAAATTATAGTAAATATAAAAATAGATATTTATTACACATTTCACAAACGAACCAAGATCATAATTTTTCATTTGTTTCTGGTACTTAAAAATGTGTTTAAGCACAACGTCACAACAAATTATTGCACATTTCATTTATTAACTGGTAAACTATTTTCTATCGGCAAAGATGAGGAAATATAATAGATATTGTTTAAAGTAAAAACTATTTTTAAATAATTATCATGCTTGCTTAATTATTTATGCATTGCTGCTTTAGTGAACAATTTTAATTTTCCTTCAATTATGGCCTGTATTTTTATTTTGTAATGTGAACACACCCAATCTATTTGGGCATACAAATGGGTCCAAGTATCATATAACACCAGTTATAAACTATGGTGTAAATGGATGTGTGTGTGTGTGTATATATATAGTGAGTATATATATAGTCAGTGAGATACACATATATATATATATATATCTCACTGAGGATGAATACGTATAGTAAAAATACTATAGCCGTTATTATGGAACAGGACAATAGAAAGCATAACGATAGGTATTAATGCCCGTTATAATTTAATTATCTAATTTTCTGAGAAAATGAAAAAAAGATAACATAAATGAATAACCAACTTACATTTTTCGGCGAGGAATCTCTTCAACAAAGAAAGAAAAAAAACGTGTTTTTCCGAAGAATAGTCGATTGGTTTCACAATATTGGATAGAGTCCCCCTCATCCAATTGAAATACCTTTTCTGATAATAAAAACAAAACTAATGATCTACACTCGTTGTATAAAAGATTTTATATTCATTTATATTATAACTTGCCGTGTTAAGAAATCATGCTCCGTAAATTTCCATGCCGCTTCAAAATCACGGTAGGTTTCATTCAGCGTCAGAAAGTAAGAAGGAAATATAAGAAAAAACCATTACGACGGAATCCGTGAGGAGACCTGGGGTACAATTCTGTGGAACTGATTTATTTCCTGGGTAGTCCTGGAGTTATTCTCTCCGAGCAAAAAAAGGCGTCGTCGCGATGCCAATTGAAAGCAATCCTCTACCATATGGTGTCATGCTATGCGACAGGGACTAGGTTACCTGTCATCCCAGAGAAATTTGAACTTGGCGTTGGACATTTTAAGGTAGCAACTCTTTAGGACCCAATTCATAATTTTCAGTTCAAAGTCAGCATGCATATCCGCCAACTTAGATTAGCGATAAAAATTTTAGTTTTTTCAGGATACTCAAAGAGGATAATATATACGAGAGATACGTCTCAAAAGTGGGCCTAAATTTGCATTCTATTACAGCTGTAGTCCTACGGCTTGCAATTTATCGGGACCACACAACTCCAACAAAGGAAAATAATTCCCCAGGTGTGTAAAATACAAGATTTTTATTTAAGACAGCACATTATTATTTTAACATAATCTCTACTGTATGATAAGGAACAAAATTGATTTTAGCTCCAAGATTGATCTGAAATTAGGCAATCCTTGCTCCTCATACTTGGGTACATGATCAACAATAAAGAGATCTTCGCGGATATATCAAGTGAAATTGGTAGAAATGGCATTACACGCATGAGTCCTAACAACAAAACAGCTCCTTAATCTTGTCCTGGTATTGAAGTGCTACGATAAAAAACATCCTGAAATAGTAATGCGTCACTGAAAGATCCAGGTCCCTTGAGGAAACACATCTTTGTCAAAAAACAGCATGTTCATGGGTAAGGCCTGAAAGTTGAATTAAGGTGGTTCCTCTAATGTTATTCAGAAAATTGATGCATTGATTACATTTTGAATATTTTAAAAACTGATAAATTGGCATATGTAGGCAAGAAAATGGAAAATTGCGAGGAGAAAGTTCATTTTTGTGTAATTTTAAATTAACAAAGTGTTGGAATCAGAAACAATGTAAACAAATTTTGTTATATAGAGAACAAATGTTATTAGAAATTCAATGAATTAATGAAAGCGAGAGTCTGGTAAATGGTAATTTTATTCTTCGTATCGCGGAAAATTATCTTCCAATTAACCGTTTACCATAAATTTATTGTACTCAAAATCACAATCAGAATTTTTTTTTATGTTTTGATACACGAAAAAAAGTTTATAAGGAAAAAGGTATCAGAGAACCAGAAATAAAAATTGAATTTTAAATTCCAATATAAATATCAATTTCAGAAGTTTAGGCGTATAAATCCAATAAATGTTTTCTTCTAATTACATACCAAAAGCATTCACTCCAAAAGAAGACAGGACTGGATATGGAGTTGTATTAAAGTTTTTAATATAAAATTAAAGTAACATGTAACAAGTACTACTGATATTTAATGTTCATTACATTATAAACCAACTCAAGCAACGATACATTTGATGAATAAACGTATGGGTGGCTAATAATCATTTTGTTTTTGCACATAAATTTCATATGAGTTTGCATCAATCCCTTGATAATTAAATGAGTAAATAAACGAAACATCCGGCATAAGTAATAAAATCAATATTAAAATGTCAACTATAGCATCACATATATTTCATACAAATACACAATCTGTGTGAAAGATATTGATTTCACTTTTTAATGGAAAAAATAGGCTCCAAATTTGCCCATGAAGCGACAAATAAATAAGAGAGCCATAAACTTATTTTCCGCACTGCATTTCATAGTCATGGTGACATAAAAGTAAATTTAAGGATAAAATGAAAACTTAAGAATTAATCTCTTAAAAGCAACAAAAATGGGATCAAATACAATTTTATTTGAGAAGACATGAATAAATAGAAAACCTAATCTCACGTCTAACAGTAGGAGAAACCAGAGACTTAAGTAAATATTCAAACACATATTTATTAAAATATTAATACGTATAGTCATTAATCCTTGCTTACAAGTATATACAACAAGTAACCAATTATGCAAATATGGAAAAATATAGAATAGGATAAAGATAGTAAGAATGTACACATTTTAGACATATTGGTTGTAATGCGCAACAGTCCAACATGTACGTATATTTTCAGGTATAATTTGATATCAAATGGTAACATGATTTTTTCCTTCCTGATTCAACATAGTTATTGAACCACACCCATGGTTATATGCACATTTTTGGGATAGCAAAAATATTGAAGTGGATACTTGACATAAATAAATAATACGATTGGGGAAATTTTATGTTAAGCCGTTTTTATCATATACATAAACTTCTACTTCATTAGCCAATTAGGTCGTCCAAAACGGTGTTATAATAAGAATAGCATTATCTTAAAACCCCCAAGCGTGACAATTAGATTCAAAAGCAGTTCTAGATGCGAGTTTGGATTCCAACTAAGATACGTCGATATAAAGTCTTCAAAGAGATTTTTTTCTGAACTTACTTCGCACAATGTAACTCAAAACTCCTACATCAAATCTGCATAAATGTGACACTCTTAAAGATAGTTTGAAAAACTTTTAAATGAACGGTGACAACACGCCATCCCAAACACGCTTCACATCGACTTCATTTTAAGTTACGTAAGCTTTTTTAGCGAACACAGAACGATATTTAGGCCGAGAAAATTGAGTAGGGACACCAAAACTACACGCGGTCGGCACGTACATTAGACTCAATTCTATACATTCACAGAAAGAAAACATCATTAACAACATTAGGTAATACGAGTGCTAAAGAGAAAAAGTAACCCTCGTGGCTTTGGTATTTTCACATCCTAATTAATTCAATGGAATGCAATGATAGCAAAATAATTCCATGGAATTATTCACAAATACTTCTTTACTAGTGGATTGGGTTGAGGAATGTATTAACTTAGACAACCAACAAGTTGGAGGAAATGTTGTTTTAAATACATGAAAGAGATGAAAATCCAATCTCGGTTATGGGGATGTTCACCCTCCATTTCACTTCACTCACCAAATACCGAGATGCGAAGTATGAGATCAGTTATAAGCGTTACGTATTCTTTTCGAGTATATACGAAGTAGCACCCCTTATCATTCCATGGCAACACTCGATATTGGTGATAGGCCTGATATCGTTGTAGTCGCCGAAAGATTTGTAGCACATGGCATGCTTTTTAGCACACTCGTAGACATGATCAAAAGTAACTGCTCAATTAGATTTGAGCTTTGAAAAGTGAACTGCTCGAGTCAGTCCTTAAATTACTATTCACTCTATTTCTCCAATTAATATCATTTATGGGCGCTTTTAACAACAAGGCTTTAATGTGTCGGAGCAGTTGCCTTCTCGGTGGAGACACTAGGAACCTTCCCCTTCAAGCATTGGCTTCGTTTTCAACGGAGTAGATCGCTACCTCTTGGCATAGAGTTCGTTGCTACGCAACTATCGGCGCAGCGGACGAAAGCTAATTCTTTTCCTCGTTTTCCTCATCTCAGATGTTCCAGAATGTCACCTTTCACTTTCAATAGACGTCACCACTGCCGACATTAGGACTCAATGCTCCAGCTGCGAACAAATCCAGTGTGTGGCATCACAGAAGAACAGCTTTTTAGAGAATAGCCGTATAAATTCTTAAACTGGTTTTCCATAGATGCAATAATGGCTTCTGTTCTATGGCCAGGGCGCAACATCTATAAATCTTAGATCCACTCACAAAACATTTGCTAAGCAATCTTTCTTAGAGGAGTTATATATCATTCATAGAACACCATATTATCATACATTATTTTGGATGGCACTTCTGCGGAGACTATTAACATTTCCTTGATGGGATTTGTAGTACAAAACTCATGGATATGCACTTCCTTTATCACATCGATATAACTCTCTCTAAATCCTTGCTCAAAATTAAATTAGTTACATTTTCTTTAACTTTCGTTTGTTTTCGATTTCTTGTGCGAATAATGATGCAAAATTTATATTTATTTACATCTTAAAATGTTATTGTTGAGTAAAAATGCAGTAAATTAATATTGAAAAATCACCATTTTTCGAAATAACTTGTAAACTCTACATTTCCTCTGCTGGGTGTCCTGTTGCTAGAATATCTCTTTTATGCTATTTCCCGCTTCTTATATTCAATATAGGTATTTTTTTTAATCCAATCAACAGAAGTTGATTCACTTTTCCCGTTTCAAAAATATTATTTGTTAGAAATCGACCGAATAAACTCCCCAGAATACTTTTGGAACATTGGAGAGACCGATGATGATTCACAACCTCATACAAATTTATAAACCAGTACACAAGTTAGTTTCACTGTAGTCCATCGGATAAATCTACTTGTAGACTATCGTAGTGACTATATCAGACCAAATTCGTATAAAAATATCTTTCCAAGGATTTCGGGAGTGCGTCTGCTGAAAAAATTGGTATACTTCTTAGTCACACACGATGCTTCCACATCTCCACACTCGTGACTTCTAATCTGTCCGAAAATTCTTTACATTTGTCCTACTTGAGTATTTGTTACCGAGTTATATAATTCCGACACTACTTTCTTAAAAAATGTTCTTCAAATGCATCACCACTATTAACAATATGGTCTATAAATCTCAAGGATATACAAATGACCGCTTTGACTTTGAATCAGGGCTCACACTATCCAACAGCCACTTGATAGACAAAGCGTACAAGACATCGAAAAATAGATGAAGCATTTTCACAGGAACATTAAAGATGACATCTTCAAAGTCTAGTGGTTAGTGCCATTCCAATATCTCTTTTTTGCTTCCTCAATATGACACCACCTATGGAAAAGCAAAACTTTTGGAATCCATACATAGCCTCTCAAAGCGTTCCTTAGATGACTCTGCTCCGTCCGTACTACGGTTTGGGTGCACGCCAATTGAAGTGGCCTCTTCAGCTTCGAGTAAGAACAAGTGCATTTCACGCATTAAATAACTGAGCTTCATAGTGGACGATTACTAGTTCACATGCTCCTCACAACCTCGTTAGTTTTATTTTTGTTACACAATTTTATTATTCAACCACCTTGAGCATTTCTGGTTTTAACCATCTCAATGAACTTAACACACAACACTTCTCTATCAGCATATACTCTCCAACAGCAATAAATATTGCACTATCAATCCCAACCATGCTTCTAGTTTCATCAAAGTGCAACAGTGAGCATGAACATTTATATAATCCTTGAGCATATATTTTTGCAAACTTTCCATTACGTAGCACCAAAGGAATGTTAGCTTCCCTGCCACACGTTAATACTCATGACGGAGGTTTTGGGAATAAACAGTATATGACTAGTAGGATTTGAATGAATAAATACTGCATGAATGAGAGTAAAATTTGAGGAGTAAAAACTGAACTACCATCACCTTCCTCCATTCTCGTGGAATAGTAATACCACACAGTGACTTGACTTTTCTATTGGTTTTTCGTAGAGTGAGTTTGGCCGATTTCAAAACCCTTAACAATTAGGTAGGAATGTATCAAATGAGATATTATGTGAACTGTCCCTCCTTCACAAACAACTTACTTTTTTCACAAAGTCGACCAAGATGAGCCCGTGACATGCCACACGGAAAATACTTCATCATCACCATCAGCACCGCCTTCCGTTTCTTGCCAAATTTAACATAAGGTTCATGGTCCAAATCGAATCTTCATTTTTCCTCAGTGTCCAGATCTGCCAACCAATTCATTAAATTCATCCATGAGGGTACATACATGATTTTATGTCCTCGAAAATTTTGTGTCTAACTCTTCTTTTATTGATAGAAGGCAAGATCAAAAGATGCCGCACAATAAGACATGATCACATTTTCTTTTTCTTTAAGTTTTCAGTTTTTTTTCATGCTTGCCGAGAGATTTTCACCACAGACGTCGGATGCGTCAAACGCTGGGTCAATGGCCAGCCGTGCTATGCAACTACGGTCTAGCTGAGCACACCCGACCACGGCGGCGTCCTCGGCGGAATGTGGCGATGCCATAGAAGTGAGTGAGTGCCTCCTCGCCATCCCACCCCTGCCCATCGTGCATTCTTCGCCCACCAGATGCGGAGGTTTATAGGAGGCAAAGGGTGGTTCCCGCTCTTTGGGAGCACTCGGAAGGCCTATATATGAGGCTCTTATGTGCGCGGACGAGTCGATCGCTCAAAAAAATAATAAAAAAATACGGAATGAATCCAATATTTCAGGCGCACAAACTATAGCTCTCCTAAATGGCACGATGCAATGCACGGTTAGTGGTAACACGGAATATTTCCACTCTAAGAATGCTCAAGTTAACATGGGGATTGGGAATAATGCATAAAAAAGTGGCCAGACACAAATTTTATCAAACTTCTCATGATTTCAGGGAGATTTTCTCAGATCATGTTTGTTCTCTCTGAGTGGTCATTCCACTTTCAACTCTCACTTCTTGACACCCACTCGTATGGTGGAGGCTGCCGCTGTTTCAACATGTGTTATAAGTTGGGCGTGCCATTTCATCACCAATGACTTGCACTATTAATATACACATTGGCACAACACGTGGCTGGGACTAGTCTTTCTCCCCACTGTACGACTGAGGCCATTCCTCATATTGGGCTTCTCTAGCCAGCATCACACTAGGTGGCTTGCTCGTTTCACATTGATGAGGCCAGTGATGAAATTTACATGTATATGATAAAATACAAACATGCATCCATTTGGAATCGAATAACATTTGGATTATTTCAATATTAATTTAGAGCACTATTTTTGACAGATATAAAACATCGAAAACTTTTAATCAACTTTATGGGTTGTTTGACTTGGACAAACTAAATATTGTGCGGTCAGTTGTAAAAGTGTTTCACAATTGTTAATTGATTGCACAGATGACATTTAAATTTCCAAAAATACTTAAATGTAAAAAAGTACATTGTATGGTGGCATAAACATTTCCTAAATTAGCTAGCCGCATGGCCTAATCTTAATCGATAAATTTTGAAAATTCGATTGCTTTTACTTAACTATTTGTAGCCCAATTTTATTTCAAGGCCAAAATTAACAAAACGAAACACAAAATCTAGTGGGGTGAGGGTTATTTAAAGGACTAGTAAAAAAATGTTAAATGCTATACCGCAGGAATAACCAAGGATGGAATTTTGCGATTTCTAGAAATTAAATTTGAAACAAATCAGTAAACTACTGACTGATAAAGACTATTTTCCAATAATTTATTGTATTGAGTTCTCAACATGGAAAAGTACAAATATTGCAATACAACCAAACTATGTCAGGGAAACGACAACAACAGTCTGCATCTTCAAGACTTTTTGGTAGATTGGAGAAAATCTTTTGCATGAGACAAAAAGAGATTTGCAACAGACTACCCAATCTACCACGGAAACTTGCCTTTACACTTTTCTTTTCAATACCACATTCTTATCGCTGCTGACAAGATATCCTTGGGATGAAATGGCTGCGGCATAGCTTGTACTTGAAACAAAGCAATGCACAAAAGTACTCTAAAACAAAAACTAAATTGACTAGTTCAATACACGTAACAAGATAATGTTAAATTAAATGGGGTAGAATTTGGCCATTCTAGTTAGCAATCTTTAAACATTATAGATAGCATTTTAAATCAAAGCCCCTTGTGCCTCTTCAAAGCTTTATCCTCTGGAACTGAAACTATAACCAAAGTCCAACCCATTGTGACACAGTCAACTTACAGTGAACACAAAGACAACTAAGAAAAAGTCCTCTAGTATGGATACTTCTCCTTAACTTGCTAAGAGACTCAAACTAGAAATATGGCACCTGACACTCAGAACGATTTCCTGAACTACCCATATAACCTACAACTAGATGAAAAATCATTTAAGTAGTGAATAATTTCATTGTATAAATACAACCCATCAAATACATACACCTAAATGCAATGTGACACTAGACATAAGCAATAAAGACACAGGATAGCTCCTACTGTAGAACAGTAAAGTTTATCATAGATAAATTACTTAACAGACCAAACTCACTTTTTGTTTCAAATTTCCTTGTGCTCAAGCATTGCCTGTCAGCCCATGGTACTATGCAAGGAGAGAAGGACTACAGCTAATAGCTTTGGGTCAAATGGGAGGGGGATTATGTAACCAGAATGGCCACTCACGAGTGAAGTAACAAAGATTTCACAAAATACTAAAATGAGTTTCATAAAATTTACATTTTTGTTACTTCAGTGAGATGGGAATAAAATATAGGATACTGGTGCATATTTGATCTGGTAATACATCTTAAGTTGTTTTATACATAAAACCATTCTATTTATAGTCTCTGGGGATAGTAATGGGCTTTTACAACCATTATATATTACCAGATCAATAATCAGTGCCTATGCTTGATAGATTTTTTACTCAAACTATAGCTACACCTTAAGAACTTCATAAGTTATTGCATCAATTACAGTTTTGAGGTACTGCATTACAGAAACCCCCTTTTCTATAAAAGTTCATGGAATGCTTAGTCACAAAAAGTTCAGTCCTGCACAGGGCATAGTCTTGAATGTGTTAGCCCAGTGCTGGAAAAATGAGGAATCAAAGGAGTCTGGTCCTCATTAAATGAAATGTTTACAACCTAGAACTACACCACACAAAGATGAATACAAGTACTAGGAAATCAGCAAGATCCTTCAAGTGCAGCCGTTTCTACATCTCACAACAACCATAACTCGCTACTTCTTTATTTTAGGCCTTTTAAGTCAATTCTACAAAGCCTTCTCTCTTCATGGCTTCCATTATTATGCAGTCTTCCCTGACCCAACAAATTGTCAACCAACATAGTATTTGTGCTTAGAATTCTCGGAGTCCTTCCCTAACCAAAGTCAATAGTCAGACAATGACTCCATCTATTTCACTCAGTCATCCATTACTTGCAGGGACTGCAATTGACCGGTCTTGCTTCAGGAATAAAGGATAATAATGCTTAAGAAAGAGTATTTAAATGTATAATCAAGCAAAATTCAAATAGTGAATGAGAATAATGACCAAAGTCAACTCATATTTTCCACATATAGTCAATACCATTTTGGCGAAATTGCATCCGTTAAGTAGGTGAGTGAGTTCTATAAAGCTTCAAAAGTTATTTTATACTGTAAAAGTAGAACAGGCATCAATCACAATATTGATAAATGCAGAAGCAGTTTTCAAAACTAGTATCCACAACCCAAAATATACTTTGGCCCTATTTATAAGAATCACTATGTGTTAGCATCATATCATCACATCAATGTGCCAACACAGAGGTTAAGTATTTCATTTGTCCTCTTTGAAATTGATTTCTGTACAGTTTCTATAGAATTTACAGATGTATGCACCATTGTTTCGAGTATCATACAAAATATTCCACTTCTTTACTCTAAGGTGGCATTGCAGTCTCTACAGGGGGCAAAAATGCTACATAGGCTGCATAATCAAGTCACCACATTATAAATGACTCTTGGCTTCTTCAGAAATCCAACAGAGTTTGCTGCAACTATAATAGATCTCACATGATAAGCATTTATCTTGGCATTAACTATATAAAGGGCCAAATTGTGAGAAATTTATTAAGGAATGTTCACAAGTAACACTAAATGTACATCATTCTTCGTTGATTCATGAAGGGGCAATTAACACTGAAAAAGTGCATGGAGTTTACTGAACTTCATTTATAATCTACTCTTTTGTAGGTAACTCTTATCCTCAACAGCATGATAAAGTTTTTATCAAAAAGGTTTCTCTATCTCTTTCCTAAATCTCAGGCAAAGTATAATATATACATTTTCTTTTTAATCTTTACAATTGTGACCATGAAAGATAAAGTCCATCAAAATTTTGTATTCAAAAATCCTGACATATTGCATGAGTCCTGATTACATACACTACCAACTATATGACATCTGCCAATGTGTATTTGCACCGCAGAAAATTGGAAAGAGTGGAAGAGCATAAATCTCCCTCTCTCTGTCTTTCAGACAAGCCTCCTCAGAAACTCCTAATCAAAAGGGTCACTACCTGAAACTACATACTTTGAGAATACGAAGAGATATAAACTCTCATCCGTGATATATCCAAATTTCTTCAAACTTTTTCCATAAGACTGTCTTTAAAACCTTTTTGCCCACTAGGAATGCATTGGTTAAATTTGATAAGTGTTCTTACAAAAATAAATTTCTTTCATGGAAGTTGACATATCAAGTTGGGCAGCATATTGATAGGTTACCTGATTTCTTTTCATGTTTATATTATTATTATTATTATTATTTATTGTTTTGTGCAAGTCCATGTGGTTCCCCCCAATTTTAAAAGCAAATTAAATTAAAATGAAAATCAAACAATGCCTGAGATGCGAAACAAGTATTAAGAGTCACAAAAAATAAAATCATAAAGAAGAATAAAATACTACTGACACTAATGATAATAACAGAGGCTACTGAAAGCCCCAATTTTCAAATACGATCTTATTGAACTAGTGTTAGTGGGTTGTGGAAAACTGGGTTTTAACATAACAAAAAAATTGCAAAAGAAAAAAATGTGTCAAGAGTACTGAAAAAATCAGCCTTTAATGCTTCCATATAGGTTGCCAAAATAAAACAGAGTTTTACTAATCCAGAACATAAAATAATCATGCAAGTAAATGAAAGAAAATGACAATATTTGTAAAGCTGTGTTTACAAAACTACATCATGGCCATAACTTATGGCTTTAATAAAATAATATAATGATTGTTAATAACATACAATGTTAAGTGATTAGACCTATCCTACATAAAGAAAAATATTGAAATAATTTAAATAACTAAAGTAAGATTGAACCAAAAAACATTTAACTTTAAATATATGCACCATACTGTGCAAATTATATTAGTTGATGTAGCGGTGTCAGCTGCAAGATAAATATATTTTGTAATACTTTACAAACTAATTTCTTTTCAACATCTTCCCAGCACAATTCTTTGGTCTGAGATGGACTAAGTGCCACAGCTACGTCAACAGAGACTAGCAATACCCCATGACTAGCAAATAGAACAACAAAATAATAATTAAGAACTTCATTATTGATACCAGAATAAATTACCTGGTATCGAAAAATGCCCCCGGTTTCTCCAGGAAACACATGACTTGCACTAGCCTTGACTAGGTCAATAATTTGGCTGTCTGTTTTAAGTACATAAATTAAATTGGTACGAATACCACAATACATTTGAAAAGATAAACCTTCTCTGAAGGTTGCATTTGTCTCTGAGTAACATTCAAGCTGAATGAGCAACTTTTGCTGCACTTACAAACCGGAAATTTAGGAATTTATATTAACGTTAAATGGACTTTGATACTTGGAATGCATTATATGCACCCAAGAAATTTCACGTTGTAAGTACAGGTAATGAGGTTGAGACAAACCCACCCTTCAGACACTCTCAAGTCTGACTAGCAGCATGGTCACAGAAATGCACCAGCCAATATGGCGGTTAACACAGTTTCTTCCCAATTACTCTTACGTGGTTTTGCTCTTATTTGTTTTGAATGAAACTTGCAATACGCGATTGCCCAGTGTGTAGCCATTCAAGGACTGAATAGCGACTACAGCTTCATCATAATTTGTCATTGTGACAAAGCCAAAGCCTTTGCACTTGTTGGTTTGCAGGTCCCGAATGACTTTCACACTCTGCACTGCACCAAAGGGGCCAAACAGCTGCCACAAGACATTCTCTTCTGTCTCGGGAGCAAGGTTGTACACGAAGATACACCAGCCTGACCCATTCATGGCATTTCCTGGCAGCATCGAGTTAGCAAGTAGATCTCCAGCCAGTGGGGAGTACCTAGAATGCAAAACCACCTACATGAAGGGAATCAACTCCCTTACCACTATCATGTTGTCATATAAGCATTAATTATGCAAGTGATATGGAAAGCATGTTTTAACAAGAATTATAACTTATTTACTTTGATAAATATATCAGAATTAAATCACATATATATAATGTATATGCTTGAGGTACCTATACAAAATATATATATATATATATATATATATACACATGTATTTATATATTTTAGACACATGCTGCCTGTTAATTGAGATTTAACTCATTTGGGCAACTGAGCTATTCATAGCTCATGGGCCACATTTAACAACTGGCCAGAAAACCCTTAATAGTGCTCTTTATAAATTTCATGAAGTAATGATGATGTATTTCAGATGTGACATAAGTAATGAAGCAAAGTGTATGTTGATGTATGTGTATCATAATCATAAAACATAAATCTGCCACTAAGAAAAAAAAGATACTAGTGCTCTACATGTTTAACAAAGGAGACAAAAAAAATCGTAACATGCTTTGGTCACTTATGACTAAACAAAAACAACAAATAAAATGAGAATGATTGTAAAAATTCTGTAATACTGACCTCTGTAAGCCTTTGTTTATGGCTAGCATGGTCTTGCCAGTGCTAAAACAAAGTACAGAAACAAACATAAGAAAATTAAACTGCAAGTTGATCAAATGTGAAGCTGAGAAGGTACACGTTAAATTAAACAAGAATTCACATGAATTGATCCCAGAACATGAAAAGCCAGAAAATAACTATGAATTTGGGTTTATTTGAAAGATACAACTATGAATGCATAAAATTTAATTTATTTTTACTGCATAAAACAAAAAAAATCAAAAAAACTGCAAATTTGGCAGCCACATATATGCTTAAAAATGAATGTTATGAGGTACACTTATGGACTTTCATGTTATATTTTAAAAATCAGAGTGAAACAAATTATTTCTGCTAGCCTAAGCTTAATCAGAATATTTTATGGAATTTTAAACAAGATGATTTTCATAAGAAAATTTTTATGTTTTACTATAGTAAAATTATTACACATACAAAATAGGAAAACTGTACACCAGTGTTCAGACAAATTTTTATTTCCCCAGTTTGAAATGAATAAAAGTTGTAAACATAAGAACAGGTGAAGACCTAGCAGGATTCTATTAGGAATAGATCTAAGTTATCAAAGCTTACATGTAACAAAAGCAGACTGACACCATGCTATGGTATGGGCAGCAGGCAAACAGTAGGTTGAAGGTATTGAAAGTCTATGGAAGCAAATAATTAAAAAAAACAAATGACCTTTAAATTACCTCCATGATCGTTATCACTGAAAAGAAATAGGGGAAAGTATTGTAAAGCCTCATTAGCCTTCCAAAAATGAAAGGTAGGCTTCAAGACCCACAGTCTACAACATGCAGCCACAACGGAAACACCATCGTTAAGCTCTAAACTTCCCACGGTGCGTTTTGAGGCGTATAACATTTACTTACCAGTCTCTCGCGTCTGGCCACAGCGGCAGTCCGTAAGGGCTGCTTGGTGGAAAGGCAGGCCAATATAGCAAATACAATAAGGTGATATTTTGAGATAACTACTCTACAGAGCTTTTTATAACTGTCCGATAAAACTGCTTCCCATGTCACTTTGGGATGATTCTACGACATGTTACTTTCAGTCGCCATCTAATTATTTTTATTTTAATAGTTTCTCAACTTTCCCACAGTGAATTTTTAAAAGGATATACACAAATAAATGTTACACAGACTGTCCTAAAAAGTGTGTGTTAAGGGGTATGTTTTATACAACATTACTAAGCTATTACACTGCTATTAACTTCGTAAAACATGTTGCCTGCCAATGACAAGAAAATTACCCCCTGTGCATTATTCATACCTTTCCACGAAAACGGGGCAATTGAATGAGATGAAGCACACCAGTCATGTGAACTACCAACGAAATACAAATCCAACTGAACATATCATAAAAAAATAAACTGAACCAAATGTGGTGATGCATCAAAAACGAAAAAGTTCAAAGGAAAATCATCGTGATAAGCTAATGATATTAAACGATTACAAATCATATTCAACTGGGAAAGTCAAGTACCTGGATAGTGGTGACAGTGGAATGTACCTGAAGCGCCCCGTCGGATGGTGTATCGGTCCCCCAAATCGCCTGGCCTGGGGCGTCAAGTAGGCCGCCAGCGGAGGGATTGCCTTGTTGTTGTTGCTGGGATTGTTTGCGAATTTCACTGTGATCGGCTCGGTCGAGCCTTTAGGAATGGTGCCATTGAGCTCTTGTATGGCCCGCTCAGCCTCGATCCGCTGATCAAATCTTATGAAGCCGACACCTTTGGACAGACCTGCAAATGAACGGCAAGGATTACACAACGGGGGGGCGGAGGGAGAGCGCCACCCGGGGCCACGGGACACCCTCTCCGGGCCGCCGGGGGCGGCAGCACCACGAGGCGCACCCCGAGCGCCCCGTGCTGCCGTCCCCGCGCGCCCCAGAAGAGGCATCTTGCGCGGCTGGGGGCACTCGACCCTCCGCG
>LYUA01001538.1:91272-109132 GCA_002093875.1 Calopteryx splendens
AATTAATTTTACTCCTGTTTCGTTTGCTGACACATGTTTCTCGCCGGCCTATCTAGTTTCGGATTGTTTGTAGTATAATCAATAATCTCTACAGCCTCAATCACCATGGCGACAGCTGCAATTACTCCTATAGCCTCATCTAAATTATGTAGTCCAATAGTTGGTGTGGTCGAAAACGGGAGAGAAAGGTCCAAAGAATACAGGGGCCGAAATATAATGAAAATAATCTAAATAGTGGTCCAATATGTGCGGTGGTCGAAAACGGAAGAGAGAGACGCCCAAAAAATGCAGGGGTTCAAATATAATTAGTTAGATTAGTTAGTCTGAGCAGGGAAACAAGGTAAACAAAGATGCGCTTTATAACCCTTCACTGTCATAAACAAAAAAACCGCGTTATGCGTTCCATTATCTGCGATAACTTGCGCAAACGACTGCGCCAATACTTGCACCGTGTAAACGCCTAAAGTCTAAAGACCCGCCCAAAGACTAAAGGAGGAATCGATTCTTGTGATCAGCTCCGCTCAAGTTATGATGCTGGGAGGAAAACAAAAAAGGCGGCCATTGACTGTATTCCACCATCTTCTGAATGTATCTGCCATTAATTCATACATCTTTTTCAAAAATAATAATAAAGTCAAACTTTGAAGAAGGATTTTTTTGAAAAACCTAGGCCATAGTCTAGTCATGCCTATTATACTAGGTCGTATTAACTATTCCAAATTGCTGCGGTGGCTAAAACAAAAAAAATTAAATTATTTTTGCAGGAACATGGTGTTAAAACGACTAAGGTCAACCAAAAGCAAGTTGATAAAAAAGTATCTAAAAAGGAAAAGGTGTCACTTGTGTCCAAGTACGAATGATAATAAATACTCGAAAATGTGCAATGATTGCGGTGAGATGATTTCTAAGCTCACTCTTATAGTTATTTGCAGGAAATGTGTTGTAATGTAATATGAAAAGTAGTTCACTATAATTTGTAAATAATTTGTCGTCAATTTATGAACTAAATATTTTTTTGTTTGCATTTATTATTTGTCAAATAAAATTATGAGACATGCTTTCTCCTGAAAATTTCACAATCGATATTTTATTCCATATTCTGAACCATATTATATGTATTTACTAAAGAATTAAATAACTTAAAAATTATGAGTTGAAATCGGAATTTGCAAGTACAAGAAATTAAAATTCTTAAGGTTTCGAAGTAAACATAGCTTTCTGAGGTTTCTAAACATATAAGAAGACATGGCGATAGGTATTCTTTCGTAAATCAATTACATAAAAAGAGAACATAAATGTTCTTATTCCCGAATTTGCAAATGTCTCCTTGGAATTTAAGGAATGAAAAGTTCGCTTGCAGAGTGCTTCCGAAGAAAATATCATATAGCATCTCTATGGATTTTAAATCATTATTTAATAAAATCATCATCCTTCCTTAGCATACGATTCTTTTGAAGTTAAGTTTCACCGAAAAAGAGACTTATGTGAGTCTAGGTCAGAATGAAACGAAGCGAGTAGTGAGAGGGAATGTTTTCCCTTTGCGAGGAGGAGTAGGGTGAAAGGGCATTTCCAGCCACCTCGGCTCCTTCACCAGGCTTAGTTCTGAAAAGCTCACATTCCACCCCACAGCCCCCACTCTCGCCTTTCATGAATGATGCTCAGATCATGCCACTCCATCGTCCTCTCCTTCCTGAATCCCTCCTCCACTTCATCCGCTTACTCTCTGGAGAACTTCTCCTCCGGTTACTAAGAACCATATTCATAGCCACCTCTCATGTCAGTTCCGTGAATCCCTTCAAAGTTTCCCACGCACAAAATTCCCAACCGATTTTTGACGAAGGATACTACTTAAGAGTGGGAAACGATTAAATTGATTTAATCTCATTGATTTAGATTTATTAAGTTAAATTTAATTTTAAATTTTAATTAAATTTAAAATTAAATTTAATTAAAAATTTTATTTAATTTAAAATTAATTAAACCTAAAACATTCTTCCCTTTCGCGCATAAAGTCCTTGGCCTCCAAACACCACTTTCGTTATTTTTATATTGCTATAATTACTCAATTCATTGGAAATATATCGCAACTCCTAAACGCGCTCTCTTTTTATGCAGAGAAACATGAACGTTATGCTAAAAGACGATCAAGGAAATCAAATAATTGTTTATCCTTGACAAACCAGTGAAGACAATCCTTTAGCAAAATGTGTTCAATTATACTTCACAGGCGTATTTTTTTCCGAATACGAACGCTTTTTTAGCTGAAGTTACTATAGAAACCTACATTGTTTTATTTCACTGAACGTAGCAACAATACCATTCACGGCGAACGAAAAAAGATGTGAACCATATCTTGCCTGGCCAGTGGACACACACACTATTCGTTGTGCAATAAATGAACATTGAGCGCAATTACAACTTGAGCAACATTATTTCATTAAGAATAAAGTGGCATATAAGTATTGCAGAATGATTATAAATCCATATAAGACATTGAAAGACAAAACAACTTCAACAAACCAAAAACTCTTTAATCCTTATGTGAAATTTCCGTGCTGCTGACCCTCTTGTACATACGGCATAGCATTCTTTCGCGCTGAAGTTGATCAAATCTGTAGTTCACCTGAAGATGACTTAAATGTTGAAACCCGGGTTATGCTAAATAAAGTTTGTGGAAATATAAAATTGCTTTGTCTTTCAATGATGGATCGTTTCCACCAAGTAACGGCCGATACCATCAACTAGACAATTAGACAACATGAGAATTTACTTCAAAACCAACGGTTTTTAACATCAAAATTAAAGAGAATATACCACATGAATTACAACGAAGAGTGCATTTCCCTCATTTCCATCCATCTAATGTGGTACATTGACCAAGAAAAATAAGCAGTAATTAATTTAGGGACGACAAATAAAAATTCTTCAGGCACAAACTTCTTAACGAATACACATAACGAGTACTTTTGTAACGTCAACACATGAACACATTTAACTAGCAAGAAGTATATTCATGATTTCTGCAGCAGTCCTGTTTCAATTTCCAATCAATGACTGTAGAGACCCTGAGAAAAAAAAACTTTAATTTTCATAACGAAACGGGACTGCTTAAAAATCCAAGGGAAAATAACATTCCACTTCAACATTCAAGTCTCATTGCGGCTAGAGATGCGGGGGGCGTCGTAGGGTTGGTGTGGGCGTCGCAGTCCAATATGCGGGGGGAAGGACGCCCCCGCCCCCCCCTCGATTCCTAGGGGGGGAGTCCTCGTCGGCGAGCAAATCCGGGCAAATCACCCATTTCCCTCGCCGGCCACGAGTCGAGCCCACGGCGGAAGGATTTGGACACACTTGCACCGAACCCCGCAAACAAGCTTTTGAAAGGATCAAATCGACGTGCTCGGGCAGGGAAGCAAAGCTACTGGGTCGTGAGAGGCGGCGACTCGAGCACCAATGCGGCCCAAAAGCGACCCTTTACGGGGACGATGGAAGAGCTGGGCCGAAAGAAATCTCGGTTGGTCTCGAATCGAGAGATAACGACCCGATCCTTGCATCGCCGATATTTACTACGCGTCTCTCATTTATGTGGTCTTCCTACAGTCTCCATAGAAAATCCATCCATATCATTAAATACTAACGTCACGTCATGCAAGTCGCCACGAGGGTTTGGTACCCGACAGGGTTCTAGGGCATCATCATTTAATTATCTCCACCTTCGTAGCGGTCTGACAATGGTGTTTTCACCCTGAATTCACCTGCAAGGGTCGAGCAAAAATTTTCCTCGAATTTTATTCTGTTGATAATGGTTTATTTTATTGGTATTAAGTTGGTTTTACCTATCATTGGAAAGCGAAATCATTTTTGGGGTTTCGTATTTACCTAGAGGGGTTATTGAACGCGCTTCTTCAATTCAGGTTGCTGGTAAACATTTTCCCTTCGAATGACCCAAAGTACCTTTATTGTCTGATATGCTCCATATACTCCTTAATAAAACCTTATTCACATAAAATATCATCAAGATTTTTTAATTATTTCTCTCTCGATGTCACATTTTAAGGGACGACTTCACTTTCCAGCACAGATTTTGAAGTGTCTCATTCTTTCCTTTTTATGTGATTTTCAAACATACATTTACATAAGTCTGGGAGGTAAATGTGTGCAACGTGAACAAGGAAGCGATTTGCTGCGCTTTCTGAATTTAATAATAATTCTCTGACAGATAAACAACCCACACTTATTGTTACTTGGATGCAGTGATGCAGTGTGTGAGTTAAATTAAAAAAACCTTCCCCATTAAATACGTACCTAATCCTTTTCGACATATCCCGTTCTGCCAGAAATCGAGAATATGGAGATCATTTTCCATTGAACCTATTGCAGGATCGATAATATTCAACAAAGCATTTATCGATTACAGCATCCAATTAAGATTTTTCATGTTGCAATTTTAACAAATATCGTTACCGAAAAATTGGATTTTTTCCCCGAGAAAAGACGGCGCCATCAGGTCATTTATTTGACGACGAACAGAAAGAGAAACCTTTATCAAGAGGCAGTACTCAAGAGAAGACGACGCCCTCCCGTCGAGCACAATAGGGAGCGAAAAAAGGCGCGCCGAAGTCCAAAGTTCCATCCCAACGCTTCCCCAAAACCATCTGCAAATGATTCTCAAGTGCTGTCACAAAAAAACATCAACTCATTAAATGGAAACTCTGTCAGGGAGGTCGGCACACAAGCAACCAAAGCAATTAGAAACCGACATTTTCTGTGATATGTAATAATAGATGGGGGTGAGGGGGGGGGCTGAGGCACGGCGCCAGCTGGCGGATGGGGCGCCGCTGGCCAAAGGACGCGAAGGAAGAAGGGGCAGCGAAGAGGATGGATTCCAATAGGGCCCTCACGCTCAAGGGCACACGTAATACTTATGCAACGACACAAACACGGCCCTGCACGTTGATTCCAAGGCGACATTCATTCATTCAATCATTTCGCCGTGGAACAGCCCCGAGCGCGGCCCGCGGTCGCCAAAAGGGCCCTCGCTCCGAAACACGTGGGGCCATGCTCCGACTGCTCCCGAGGCGCACATGTCTGCCCCCCACTTGAAACGACGAACGAAGAGCCGAGGCGCGAGGACGTAAGGGCGCAAGCGCGGGTCGAATCGGTGACTGCGTTTCCCGCTGGACGTCTCCTACCGAGAAGGAGCTTTCTTTCGTCTCTTTCCATGGCATGGGGACGGGTCATGTGCTGGGGTGCATAACCTCCAGAATAACACGCCGAGGGTATTTGGGGGATGGGTGAGCCCACGCAACCACAAAAAATGCCCAGCGCGAGTCGCGAGGCGCGTGTACCTTCACCACCATCACAAGTCACCATCTGATGCATCTCAAGTAAATTATTATTTATTCGGCAGATGACAAGAGATAAGTTTCTTAGGGGTACTTGTGTGTGAAGATTAAACTTAAGAGAGGAAAAGAATTGAACGCAGTCCAATCAATGACTTGGCTATGGTGCTATATGGTGTGT
The DNA here is from genome assembly GCA_002093875.1 of Calopteryx splendens. Classification (NCBI taxonomy): domain Eukaryota; kingdom Metazoa; phylum Arthropoda; class Insecta; order Odonata; family Calopterygidae; genus Calopteryx; species Calopteryx splendens. The sequence goes on from LYUA01001538.1 coordinate 96,793, forward strand.
CAATATTTTTAAGTCGTTAATGCGGGGCATCGCCGAAAAAAAGTTGGGAACACTGCAATAGACTTAAGGGCCGTACTGAGAGACATTCCTACGATGCGGTCCTTCGTGGAGGTGTAGGTCTACCTACACCTCCGCGAAGGTTCGATCTGTACAAGAGTCTGTAGGCTTCCTTTGTTGAAAAAAATGGAGCCTTCGGCTACAAAGGTGCCTTCACAACCAACCTACGATTAGCGAAGGCTTCCTTCGCCAAACGCTGGGACCCTTTGAAGGTCGAAGGCTCCCATAACCGACTCTCGGTTCGAAATAGGCGAGATAACGGTAAATAAGATCGAAGGAGTCCTTAGATAAGAGACTCTCGGTACGGGCCTTAATCTCCGGTAGGTTACATTTAGGATAAAAGCGAGACTGGTGGATTGTTATCAGGTTTGAAACCTAAGTTATGATGAACTTTTGTAATTCTCAAACACCGTAGTAAGTATGTGTAACTAAGTAAGTTAAATGGACGAAAATAGGAGAACTAAAAATTTGTTAGGACAGCAAAGGAGAAGCAGCTTTAGAACAATGGCACATTTTAATTAATGAGAAAACAAAGTTTAAATTATTACAAATTAATAAAAAATAATTCCAAATTATTCAAGCAAAAAATTTTTTCCACGGTAAATATGAGCAAACAACTAGGTAATAAATTGATTTTCCTCTATCTTAATAAATACCACAATGTCATTTTTTCATTAATGGCTGTCTATAAGCTGTCTTTACTATGACCGAGTATTTAATGACATTCATACAAGAACGACTCAGATTATATCTACTCAAATGTAGAATGTACTAAATATCAAGAAATATCACAGCTTCAATTGCCCATTATCGCAATTAACGTTGGTATTTTGATGCTAATTAGCCCATCTGTCCAAATCATAATCACTCCCTTATTTCAATAGCTTTGGCATTTACAAAAAGGGAAATTATATGCACCAACAAATTATAATATTTAATAAAAAAATTGCCTCACTTGTGTGTTGAGTTTACAACACATGACAACACATCAGGGTAGCTGTTCATAAGCATACATTTCTTTCGCCGGAAAGAATGAGTGCGATCGAGGCTCGTCGGCATGGCCGATCGCGGGAAATTGCCACAACGTGACATTTGAAGACACCCCCTGCTCATTACCTGTCATGAATAAAAACAGCATGAAAGAAGGCATACGCGTGGGAAATATTAAAAATATTTACAGTGCTAGCTGCTGAGCCAGCTGCTAGCTCGGAAAACTAATGCCGGTGTCATCGGGTACTCGCGACCATAAGTAAAATGCATGACGACTTCATTCTTCAGAACTCATTCTTCTATTTTTCCAGTTCTTTCTTGGTAATCGTTAATGGCACTAAATTCAGCATAGTTTCCATTGAATCCGACGCTTTTGCAGACTACAACACTTATTCCACTGGTGGTAGGAATAGGCCGACACTGGGTTTCGACCACTGCTCCCATTCTCCTAATATTTACATACCTATCTATACACGGGATAAATACTCTCAGCATGCACCAGATCCAAATGAAGATTTATGTTAAAAAGATGCACAGATTGGGTCAGCGGCAGGAAACCTACCCCTGCGGGGCGGATTCGGCTCACACAGGGGTTTTAGTCCCATCGGATATATATGCCCTTGGATTGATAATTTTAAAAACTCTTTTCATTCAACAATATATAATTAAAAAGTTTTGTGAACAAATAACACTTTATTAACATCTTTAATTCACGCCACAAAAAATGAATGTTATCTAGTCCTAGCAAAGGGCCTTTGACTACAAGTCTACTTATCACCTTTAAGTATCAATTTCAATTTTTCTCAATTGCTATATAGGATGGTACAGGCGATGTTTCCATAGTAAATACGGAGAATAAGCAGTAGGAGATACCCGAGGAAAAGATCGGAGTAAAGTAAGTATTATTTGCTTGCTTAGGCCCCGTACGTATTTAGCTCAGGTTGTTGATGCATGCGGCATTTTCAGTTCATCATGACCTCCTTAAACCTTACAGATTTTGAAGTTTTCAATGCAATGCTATCAATGGGCGTGCTCATAAAATTAAAAAAAACTACCACCAGTTAGACACATTTCTCTAATTAGAACGCTTACGCTCGAGTGTTTAACCACTAAATGCTTAAAAAGCTACAAGTGCTAAAAAAAAGCTTCATTTCTATAATTAGTTTACAACTAGAGTATAAAATGATAACCGACATGTTGGAGCTCAGGGCTTAAGGTAACTAACCACTACGAGTCAAACTTGTATAGCTACGTTATATTAGTTATGAGAATGGAAATCGGGTAAATACATTCTAATACTGTCAAATACACCAGCTAATATTATCATTTATCTCATTTCACCATTAACACAAGGGCCAATAAATCAATTCTTACTGTTCGGAAAAACTACTTCAAAAGCTAATTCCTTCCTCCTTAGGTTTTCGGCACCTAGGGCACCTGCGATTAAGAGGATCTTCGGAACTGAGGCCAAAGGGTCATTTAGGGAGCTTGAAGGCAATATGACCCCCCTCTCTCAAAGAAGAGATTGAGTAGTCATATGTGGCAGTATTAGAGGAAAAATCCTAGCTTCTAGTCTAATTCTAGTCTCTAACTTCCAAAAGTTAGTCCGAAAAGACGCTTTTTATAGCTTGGATTGTATGCGAATAAACCTCATAAATCGCGAAAATATTACTAACAAACTATTCTGTAATAAAAATTCGATTCAAATGCAAAATGAACTACCTATAAATCAAATATGACGATATGAGAAATAAAATAAACAGAATTCCTGTAAGTACATCATCAATCCCAAGGATTTTGCTCCCTGTAATGCAGCGCCGCGGACAAGATTAAAGCAATTAATACTTGAAAAATACAGCTAGGGCAGCCTGTAACAATAGGACAACAGGGTAAAATTGGCTTATTATACCCGTGATTACCTTAATAGGGATTTACCAGACTGAAATTCGATACTTAGGTTGCAATGATAATCATATTTTAATTTTTCCGTTATTGCTTCTGCCTTTATTTTTCTTGCATTGATCTTGTGTAATTTTAATTCTAGCAAATTTACGAGCAATTATCCATTTAGTGATTTACCGCCACGCTCGTAATTCAAAATGCCTGATTTTATCGTGACTACAAGCAACGTTCGAGTACTATTGCCAATGAGTTAACGAGGTCAGAAGAAACAAGCAAAACGTGAATCGCAATGATCTTCATGAAAGCATAAAAATACACAATTGTAATCCACAATTGGATAGTGGCCTTCGTATTCAGTTCCCTTCTAAAGTTTCATTGCAATCCACAACTTTTGTCCCAGTGAATGGAAAAATATTAACCAAGCTTCAAATAAAAAGGGTTCAAAGTTCGAGTCGACGACTCCAGAGTCGCCGTGTCGGGAGAGGGGCACGAGGGAAGTCACTCGCCTCGAATGAGTTTTCCAAAACGACGGAATGAGCCAACGGGATATTAAAATGATTCCACTGACCCCTTGCCCCCACCACACTGGGGGGACACCCCTCACGACTCCCCTTCACGTGCCCACAAGCGAGGCGAGAGGGAGGGAGGGAGGGAGGGGAGGTGCGCAATATCCGGACGTGGTGAGTCACGTGCCGAGTTTAGCCAGCGACGGGGCGAGGGTCGTCGAGCGGTTGGGAGCGGGGCAGCCAGGGGATTAGATTTTTTTGAGCGGGGCAGGGCGGGGTCGAAAGCTCGATCGCCACTGCACCTCACCTCCCCCCCCCCTCTCGTCGCTCGCAAAATTCCCAGCGTGCATACGCTCCGCAGCCACCGGCGTGCGCCGAGGCATGATAAGAAACTAGATAAGGAGGGAAAGACGCTGCCCACTGCAAACAGCTCGACGAGCAAAGCCCTCTGGGAATTTTAATGGCATGGACAATTCGAAAATGCTTCCAATCCATTTAATATGGTGGTATAATTGGAAAATATTAAATACCTAGATCCTGGGCCTTGTAAGACACATGCGACAAAGTATATTTGGAAGAATTGGAATTTAGAATCATCACATACCAAAGCATAGGAAAAGAAATTATGCTTTTAACAACAATTGACGAATTTCTCACGCACGCAATACTAATGCTTGACGCGAATATAGGAAAATTATTGCTTGAATTTGAAGAGATTATTTTCAAGTTAATTTTGATCAGAAACGTACGCATGTAACATAATATTAACATAAGTTTCCGTTACATTAAAACACATTATGCAAGTATATGGAGTAAATCCGCATTCGGGAAGGTAGATGGCTCAGATACACAAAGTTTTAGTTTGCGATATTCATCAGGCGGAAATTACCTAGTCAACATTCAAGGGCACCTAGTTTCTCTAAGACTTTCCCTGGTGAAAAGCGACCATACTCTGCTTCAAAATGGACAATTACGCAGCGTTATGTTGCAATATTCGAAATGTGGCAACGGCAGGGTAGTCTAATAGACTCGAAACGATTACCAATATTCATATATTCATCGTAGAATTTGATGACTCCACTTAAAGACAGTTAAAAACTGAACCATAGCATCAAATTCGGTTTATGCTCAATTATTTATGCAAATTAATGCAATTCATCCGGTATGTTAAGCAAATTATGTTAAAAAATTAAACATCACACTTAGAGAGAGAGAGCAGATTTTAAATTTAAAAATTGAGAATATGTGCCCCGTAAATTGGAAATGAATAATGTAAATTTCACATAAATAATATGTCTGATGACTTGAATGGTTTCAAATATTTCACAGGTCCAATTTTAAATATATCGGGCAAGACTCGAAATTGTCACATTACGAGTACGGTCCCTAGCAATTGAAATTCGAATGCGATGATACATTTTGATACCCTTGTTGTACGCACTTGGTGAGGCAGGAATTCATGAAAATCATGCCTCCCAAGCACCAACTCCTCCCAGTCACGGGCGAGCGTCTTTCGCCTCGCATTCGCGCCATCTGACAACGCACCGAAGCATTGAGAGAAGCAGCTAGCCAAGGCGCACAGCCAGCGTGGCCACGGGAGAGTTAAAAGTGCTCGCTCACGTCCGTGGAACGTGTGAGTGCCAAAGCTCTCGAGAGCGGATGGATAGCTTAGCCGTCAAAGAGCGCACCTTAGGATCGAAGAGCGTATCGATACTGTGGAGTGTGTCATTACAAGGCCTGGAGGTAAGACAGGGTTGACCGTTATGACCCGTCCTTTTCAACGTAAAGATGGGTACGTGGAGGAAATGGCAAGGGAGTCGTGGGGAGAACTGGAGGCAGGAGTAAAAGTATGTGGACAGTAGAATAACAAATAGAAAAACAAAAAGAATGACAATATCACGCGCTCCAGTTAAGATGCGGATAAAAAAATAATGGAACGGGTAATGAACATTATGTGTTTACGTACTACAGTGACAAGAAACGAAATGTCACAATTGGAAAAGAAAAAAAAGAATAGAGGTAGCAAATAGAATTTCTGGCTGTTAAACGCATAGAATATGGATCAATAAACAATTAAGGCAAGAAACAATGACAAGAATATACAAAACACCTATATGACTAATAATATAATTACATGGGAGCAGAGAATGAGGCATAAGGAAAAAGGCAACAGATGGAAACCGCAGAAATTATAGCATTATGAAAACTCAAAAAGAAAACGCGTAGAGATGGAAAAATGAGTGAGGAGAGAGAGGGGATTTTAAAATTGAAGCGATTGGTGAATGTGTAATTAATACAAGAAGACAGTGGAATAAGCATAAAGACAAGAAGAATGGACAATGACTGACTAGTAAATATATGCAGAGATAATATTCCCGATGGGAAAAGAAAGTTTGAAGGACCAAGGAAACGGTGTAAAGAATTCAAATAAGTGGCAAAAGAATAGGCTCTATGCCTAGGTTGAAGCAAGAAGAAGAAGTCAGATTTACGAACGATCAAACTTTAGTTAGCCAGCTAGCCAATAAGTTGCAGTCATTGCTAAGCTCACTACAGACCTAATAGCCACAGTCGTCACTAAGTGGAATTTCTCCATCAGGAAATGACACGAAAAAAAACTTTGTATTCCGCATGTAACAACTACAGAGCCAGTGGGGTATATGGAATGAAAATAAATGAGGAGAAAACGAAGGTAATGAGGTTCTCCAGACATAGGAAACCAAATATAAACATTAAAGTGGGAGGGCATAAGCATGAGCCGGTTGGGTAAGCGAAGGAGAGGGAGGAAAAGATTGGGTGTGTTGTATAGCACGAAGGGGGGAGGAAAGTATGTGGGAATGAAGAAAGGGAAGAGGATGCCCATCAGAAACCTACCTTCACCGTTAGATTACCATTAATAATGAACTCGACGCATCTTTTCCATCGAGAAGATCCTTGATCGACGTCATGGGGCCCAGGTGAGGACGGCGAGCCGAAGATTGTGCCCATTGAACTCTTTCACTCAGAATGAGTTCGGACGAGAAGAAAAAGTCGTCCTTTATTCGAAGAACACTTCGTGGCGGGGAGAAAAATTCGGGGCGAGATGGGACTGTTTACAAAAGCTTACGCACTTATTGGACAAAAAAACGCATTTTCCTATTTCGAGAAAATTAAGTGTGCTGTTACCTTAATGTATCGAGTGGTATGGAAAAACTGAATATTTTTAATAACGGAGCATAGCACAGTGAACGTATGACTGCTCACTCACTGGCCCATGCTGTCGGTAAGTCGCTCCGTTTTGCCCTGCCGTTCAGTAAGGGTCCAATCAAATACATTAAATACCCAAGCGTCGAGGCACAGAATATATTGATGAATATGAAATCTGGAAAATAATTCCAGAAAAAAAAGAGAAGTGGAAGACCAAATTAAACTGGCAAGGCATCACGAAAATATCTGGACGAGCATACAAATCTTCGGGAGGGAGTGCGAGAACGGAAGTCGAGAAAATGTTTAGGACGGCGCGAAATAATATCACCGAGGGGGGACTGCCTTTGGGGAAGATAAGTGCTTGGATGGGGATGAGACGGGAGTTTCCGGACGAGCGCTTGATCCAATTCCCTTCCCCGAATATTTTTAAACGACGTCAAGTAATATATAATAAATGAATCCATTAATTTACCCCATCCAGCAAACAGATAAGACATCCATTATCCTTACAGAACAGATTTCCTACATCCATGTCGTAAAACCAATATTCACTACTGCATTACGTACTTGGGAATCTATAAAGTGTCATTATAAAATATGGAAATTGGCATTCATCCACGACAACACAGACCAAAATAGATTAGATGAAACGGAAAGCATGAATTATGTGTGACAGCCATCGAATTAAAACGCAGTCAAAGAAAACTAGCCTAGTCGCGAGGAGCCAAAGTCCTTAGGCTTAAAATAAGAGCATCGGTGAAATATGGACAGTGTTCAGTTTAGCCGCAGCAGGCTACGTCTTCATCTCCGTATTTAAGGTTTTCCCTCAAAATTCGTTCCCCGCGCAATAAGAAGGCCAGTAGATACACTAAGTAGAGTCTTGCATCGATTTATGAGAAAAGTCTCCAGAAGATGATGAGTGGAAGACTACATTGCCCTTGTATCATTATAATTTCAACATTGGCATTTTTTGTCGCTAATTTACGAAGTAATTTGATAGGAATGGACCAAAAGATTATCTGAAAACAGCAAGGTAAAAATGTATATGATGCAATCAAAATTATATTATTCATACTATAAGAGTTAAAACACGGAAATTCAAGCACTTACTATTTTTTCTTAAAATTAAAACGTGCATAATTATGCGAGCATGTAGAGGACGCGTCGAATCGTAGACGCAACATCCGGAATGCATCCGCATTCGAGCGATTTCCACAAATTGGTTACATGGATTGTGTTGAGTTGAGCAAATTTTCAAGAGAAAATTCATTCATTGAGAGGCATTCATTTCCAGTCGTTGAAAACGAAACAAGAAAATCCATTTCAGCCTCCTTGTTCAACGTTCCCACGTCCACTCTTTAATCACGATATTCGAAAGATTAAGACAGTGGTGACCATAGAAATTACTCGACAGTAGACAGTTGTTTCAATCATGCGTTTTGCGTGCCATTTTGCAAACAATACACACTCCCGAAACAAACAAGATTACAAAAACAGATCCAATTCACCTAATAAAGTATAAAAGAATACAAAGCATATTAATATTAAGTTAACATAACTAGAAACGTGAAATCTCCCATAAGAAGACACATTCACTTGATATTGAGACACGGTACTTTAATTAAGGACCGTGGTAACAACGGGTGGTTGAAAATAACTATCATTGAAAGTACATAAGTTCCAGTTGTTTAATTACACACAATTTGTGAGGAACTATGTAAAATGACGAGACAAGAACTCTAACGCGGATAACCGCTTTTCTTATGCAAATTAATTTGCACTTCCAGTGCGCCGCAATTGAAATGACTCGATCGGAAGTGTGAGCCGCGAAAGTCATAATACAACGCGTCTGCGAACTTAAGTCTAAATGATCCTTAGACGCCGCCAATTCCCGAAACACACGCTAAGGACACATGGACCGGCCCTCGAATTAAGAACGCAATTCTCGCCGGAGCCCTTCCCCGAGCCCTAAGACCGCAAATATGCAATGGGTGATACAATTAGGAGAATTTCACTAAAATCGAATTCCTACAATAAATGCTTCGGCTTCTGCTCATGCATGGCACTTCGAGTAACTGATCAACGAATTTACTTCTTTTTCATGAGGATCTAGCATATCCAATCATTTGAAGAGACGAACGGCTTATATGGCTCAAACATATTAATTGAGAATATAATGTTAATAGATCGTAACGGATGACTCGATTGATCGCGCGCGTATGTAATGTAATTGAGTCAATGCACACTAAAATTAATACTCGAATTTCAAACTGGTTTTATATCGAATAATGAGGTAAGGACGGAAAATTACCTTTGTAACAGTCTTTTACACAAAACTCAACAAAATTAATTGACTAGCTCTGGCTAAAATGTCGGTTCGCTAACTCTCAATTACTCTGATTTGATGACTTCCCCTAGATAAGGATAAAATAAATATGAAATGGGAATTAAAAAGATTTCTCCTTCTTTTAATTTGAGCAAAAACAAAAGGTTTTCTGCTTCAGCTGGTATTTCCACGTCCATAAATAAAATAACGGATTGAATAAACACAAAACTTGTCATAAGGGACCTCTAGTTTGGCCACTCGTAAATACCAAGGGAGATCAAGGCTTCAATGACCAATATTAATATAATAATTAAATTATAATATTGAATTTCCATTGAAACCTTGATTATAAAACTAACACTTAAAGTAAAATATCAGAGCAGTTAAAAGCAAAAGGAATATGTTGTTCACGAGTTCGTTATCACAGACCAGTAATTTATTATCGATCTAAAATGCGGAATACACTTCTAAACGAAATAAAAGTTCTGAACCAAGGTTTCCGCATTTAAAAAAGTACTTTTCAATAATATTTTTTAAAAATTTTCTTAATAAGTGTTGAGTAATAACTCCAATCATATCATTATTACTTGAAGCATATACTTTTGAGCATTGTAATTTAAGGAAAGCCAAGGAACTGGCCATCGCCTCATCTTTCGCAAGAAGTGTGCACCGAATAGGCCAAAAGGCATGACACTGTGCCCTCCGAGGACTTCGCCAATAAAGGATATTCCTTCGACGAGATTTTCGGTCGGAATGAAGGTATCGTACAAGTTTTGCACGAAACCTTTCCCATAACGGCCGGACTGCACGCACTCTCAGATGCAACTAATCCAATGCCGTGAACATTCGTGTACACCAATGTGCTGGGCGAGTGCTAGGGCCCAAAGATGGAACCTCGATGTCGACTTTTCCCAGGATATCGAACGGCGAGAAATGGGAGAGGTGAGAAGGAAAGAAAGATACGATCTGACGATGCACGAAAAACGATTCCCGTAAGGCAACACTGAGGGAGGAGAGAGCCGAGAGTACACGAAACCGTGCGCAAGGGAAGACGACGAAATGTGTGCGAAATTCGGCAACATGGGCACAAAAGTCCAGCGTGACAGAGCCTGGTGCGAACGGGGTACGTAAAAAGCGGAGTGGCAGGTTTCCATCACACACACCCCTTCCAGCGTGACACGATCCCGGCGGCCGACCGGAGGAGTGGACCATCCGAGGGGGGGGAGACGCACCGGCGGGTCTCCCCAACGGATCGCCCGCAGTCTTTCATCTCGCCATCAAGGTCGCTGAGCCGGGCAAAAGGTAAAATTAGAAAGCATTCCACCCAAAGTGCCCGACGGCGTATATTATGCATTTCCAAACAACCTGAACTCCCACCGCACGACGCCCTGGCCCTCTCTTTCGTGGATCCCATTAGCCGCCCGCCCCTCAAAAGTACAACCACCTCCGTCTCCTCCAGCAGCCGCTCCCCTCCCCCACGGCCCCGGACGCCCCCGAGCGCACACGCCAACCCGCTTACGCCGTATTGATCGCCCGAGGGAGCTGGGATGCGATCGAAACTCCCCCGGCCGCCTCGCCAACGGACGACACGTGCGCGGGTGAATCAACGCCGTCACGCCGCGGCAGGGGGAGCGCGCGCCGTCGAGAGAGCCCTCGCCTGGGCGGCCGCGAAACAAACGCGCCCCCGGGATGGGCGCCACCAATCGATGATCGCATTCGTCAATTACGGTCCCGATCTCGACGCAGGGCCGGCAACACCACTCCGTCCCCTCCACCCGCAACAACGCAGCTGCGATACGGCCGAACGTTCAAATCCTCCCCTGCTGTGAAAGCCGCCCTCGGAGCACAATGCAGCCCAATCTAATGACAACACTTCCAGGTATAGTGCGCGATAGTTGAATGGGAAATTTAAACAGATTTCAGAGTAATGTCGGCTTAAAAGGTACTAATAGCATTATTCGCCTATGTTAAAGTGTTAAGTCCAAACATTTCCTCCTCCCAATCACCAAATATAAGTTTATATCCTTAAAACTTACATTCACACATTGGATCAATACACGCTGAACTACGTTAGTGAGTTACACCCTCGGCTCCGTGTGCTTACCCACGACTCCAGAATGCCTTTCGTCTTACTCCGAGTGCGGGGAGAACGACCAAAGATGGAGAAAACAATTCTTTTTTAGGGTTAAATTCTCATCCAACCTGCGCCTTTAACGGGAAATGTTGATGGTTAAGAATACTGAAGGATTGGTATCAGAAAGGAGTTATCTTAGGCGTAATAACCGGTAGCAATGACAAAGTTGGGCAAAACGTTCCCTTTGTTTAGCTCATGCTCCAAAATCAGCACCCGTGACTTTCCTTCAACCCCTCACACCTCACTCATCACAATATGAATATTGAGACTCCGGAATAACAGGATTTCCTCATCAACACTCTCTCTTTCCCGGAAGATGGAAAAATCTCGCATACGGACTAGCCACGTTCCTTTTACGTTTCAACGGTACGCTTAAAATTTTTAAAATTATTTCATTCACGCAGGATCCGTCATTATTGGCGATAGTATCTTCTTTCTAGTCCTGTCTCGGGAAACACCTATGGAGAGTAAATCAAGGATAAAGAAATATTGATCTCGCTGGAAATGTAACCAATTAACAAATTAAAACTTGAAAATATAATAGCACAACTGATAAAATGTGTACATTCCCAGAATGTCTCAATTTCGTGAGTATACATCTGAAGTGACATCATAAACATCAAAAGTGACAAATTGGCAAGACAAAGTGCTGATTAAGCAGGTAGGAATAAATAGAATTGGCTTTGATCCTTGCCAGTTAAAATATAAAAAAAACTTTAACTTCGGTGTAACACGCATCACAAATCTCCTCTTATTAAAAAAATGTGTACCACAAGTTTCGGAACGATAGTAAATACCGAAAATTCCACTGAAGTATTTTATGATACACAACAGATTCGATGCCAGGACACCCACACACGGATTGACCCACAAAGTTTGCGAGACTTGTGCCAGTTATAGTCGATTTTCTTACCTTGATAGTTTTGTTTTGTAATCGGAGTCCATTGAGTGTATTTATGGCTTTCTCCGCATCCTCCGGTCTGTGGTAATTCACAAAGCCGTACCCCAGACTTTGTCCTGGAAAGACAACAACCATGCGATTTGTGTAATAACGCAACGAGTATGATTCCATTTTTTTTGGACAAATCAAAATTTTCGACAATTGATAAATGGTTCAAATATGACAAAAGTATGTGTGTGTGTATATATATTTATCATAAATGTCTATATATATATATAGATACATAGATATATATATATGTATGTATATATACATACACATGTATAAGTATATATATGCAT
>LYUA01001538.1:133805-145409 GCA_002093875.1 Calopteryx splendens
AGCGGCACGCAAAGGCCTCATGCCCCTGCCACACAATCTCGGGAGCCTCCGAAGCATTCGATCCGATTCGGACCTGGGCCTGAATGGGGGACCCCCCGACACCGCTCACTCGTGACCTCCTTTCCCGTGCTTGGCGCGCTTATCTCGACACCACGCGCCCCTTAATGAATGCCTATTGTTTCCCGCTTGTGTCTTTACCGAGTAGCAAGTTATGAATACATTTCATAGACCTGAGGGACTGGTGCACGAATAGTAAATGCAGCTCCTACTACTACACCAATTCAAAACGGATTTTCGTACAAATATATTACATCTCCTTCACACAATTTAGACTATTTAATCGTTAATTGAGGAAGAACGACAGCAATGCAACTCAGATATGCATAATCCTCGTCGGGAATAACATTAATCTGAAAATGCGCGAGCGGTCAAATCCTCTTAAGCACAAAGGTTTCAAGGCTCTCCATTACCCAAACGTCACCTCGCGCAAGCTTCAACAAAATCCTTCCTTGAATCAAAGTATTAAACTTAGGATGTCTCCTTTCAAGCGGCTTGCCTTTCCTCCTAGCGTCGCCACAATTAATTCCTGCGAATAGCTCTTCAATAATATACCTAATGCTTCAATTCAGTTGCGTGGGGACTCAGTAGACAGACGAGACTCTTCAACCAAATTAGAAAAATAATCTCATGCATTATTATTATTTCAGGACAGGGGTGACCATTAACTAGAAACAATATCCAAGTACTATACCGTGGCACAATTCTGGGATCAATTCGAATATTGCAACAGCAACGGTGGCAAAAAAGACAGCTTTATCTTACAAAATATTTCCTAGTAAAATGAATTGTTGCGATCGCCCACTCCGATTTATCAAAACATACAATATGTTCTGGTATGAATTTCGAGGTGCACAAATTGTTGCATGCATAATGGATAAAAACGGTATTCGAAAAACATTTCTTGTTAAAGCATTTTTTTCTAATAACAATTTAATTCGCGCTTTTTTATGAAATACCGCTCTTATTACGTCATTAAATAAGTTTTTCTCATTAATCCCTGAGAGGCGTAACTGGTGAACACTAAATATTCTATGTTTACGCATGCTGTACAGATGTGCGTTGGCACCAACAAAGAAATCACCCGACCTCCACACCATCACCCGTTGCAGTACAAACATTTATCGATTCCACTCGTTTGAAACTGTCGTGCTTTTACTTGGGCAGTATTGACTAATGGGATGAACAGTGCCAGACAGTGCTCTTTAAATGGAAATTAAGGGTTGAAAACTTGCATACAAACCTAGGTCATGGCAATCATCACGTCACTAAGCTGATGTGCGCATGCATAATCCATGGAAAAGTAAATGTTTCTTTAGTAAGTAATATCTTTTAGTTGATGATAGTTTTTTCGTCTAGACAAATGTCATTCATGTGCTTTCTCCAAACGCGACCAACCGCAGATAACCAGGGAAATGAAGCGCAAGCTTTCTTGAAAAACGATTACATTTTTTTGAAAAAGAACTGGTATAGAAATTTTGTGGTTAAGTTTGATATAAACTTGGTAGGCTACGAAAGAAAGGGGTACATATTTCAAATCCTACTGCCCCTGAGCTTTTAAATCGACTTAGCTTTCACATATCATCTACGAGGAAGTGCGATTCTTTTACTACAATTGCAATAAAAAAGTGTGATTTATGTAAATTTTAAAAATTACCTCAGAAAATAGTTACACCAATAAGAGCATCTAATAGAAACAATTAAAAGTGCACACCCCGGGAGGAAACCGTAACGATCACATCGTAGTAGAACATGCTATTACTTCAACTAAGTCCTAACACTTATTTGGACTGCAATTAATAACGTACATCCACTTCAAACATGGATAATTCTACCTAGCATATAGTAATTTCGAAAGAGTGAAACGAAGAGCTTGTTTGAAAAATGATAATTTTGCCTCATTCATGCTTAGTTATTTCAGCCTTTGCAACAGAGGTGAATACATTGCGAGTTGAGCTGTTTTCGGTTTATTTCCGGTTGGACATGGCAGTGAGAAGAGATGTCGTCGGCGGACCGTGGACCTCGAGGCACCATCGCAAAGGGCGAGAATTCCCCACGGCGTCGGCTAACGTGGTAAACGTCCGGTGGAATCGATGACAGCGACAGAGAGTGTCCACGTTGGACGGCGTGTCGGTGCAGCTCGCGGGAAGGCAACCCGAAGCACTCGCCAAGTGAGCGAATGAATTCGACTATTTTTACGCCCCACGCTATAAGCGAGCAAGAAGTGGGAAAGTGAGTGGTGGGACTATGGAGGGGGGCGCTTTCACGTGAGTTTCTCCAGAAAACATTTTCCTTTGTCTTCGACTTGTTTAGCCACATCGAGTTGAATTTCTGTGACTGACAAAAGGCGGTGCAACACAGTCGAAACCCTTCCCTATATGACAATGAAACCCTACCACTTATTATCGGGTTTAGAGCAGTGACTTGCTAAAAATAGATCTTCCAGCCATTGGCAAATCGAAGTTAATTCACTTGGTTCATTTCAGTCTTGCTTTTAACATGCGACTACTCCACTGCCATTTGGTCATAAAGCATTTTTTCTCTGTGAACATGTCAATTCCATCATTTTAAGGTATTTTCAAACGCTTCCTCGTCGAAACAATGAGCAAACGTAAAACTCTATTAGAATATTTGGCAGTACCAGTTCTCAATTTCACACCTACATGTTTTGTAACGACTACCACATTTGCAGAGGGAAATATCTTTTTACCAAATAGAAGATCATTTTACCGCTGATAAACCTAATTACGATATTCATTTATAGAAAAACATTGCTTTTGCTCAGCCAAGGTTCTACTCGCTCGATGATACCAACATCTTACGAAGTGAAATTGACCCAAGGAACGTTGCTTTCACACACTTAATAACATTTTACAAATGAATTAACCATTGAAATAAAGTATTCCATTCTCAGGAAAAGAACACATCATTACGACTAATGAATCGAAATTTATGTTGCTCTATAATCTCAGAATTATCCAAATATTTAACCAAAATAAAGTTTTTCCAACCGAACTAATAATACTCGATAAAAAGTTAAGCGATTCAAGAATAACATTAGAAGAGGATGGTAACATTTATAACTGTCTCCTCAGTGTTAAGATTACCATACCTTATTTTCTTTTTGATATATTAAGCAATAACTAAAAGGACGTAGTATTTTTACTTTTGCACGGAAAAAATTAAATAACTTCAAAATTTTCATTAATATTTTTAGCATTCGTGAATTCAATACCACTGCTACCAATATACTGTTCCCTGCTTTGGCTGAAAAAGTATTTAATTGAAACGGTAAAAAGAGTACTATAAATGACTAATTTCAACGTTTAATCGCTAATAATCACTACATTAATAATCACTATTGTAAAACGCGAATAAAATATTGTTCATAATAAGGCTAGATCGCATACAAATACAAAATTACTGCAGGAAACTCCCCGAGAGTATGTACTCATAAGACGGGACAATGTAGAAACAACATTGGACAGATTTGCAGGAAGAGAACCTTTCTTTCTTTATAAGACGCTGTGACTCCTCGATTTCCGGTTTACTATTTTTACTATTTCAAAGTCAAAAACAAGACTGCGTCTTACCTGGAGGATTTTAAAGCAAGACAAATGACTAACTATTATAACTGTAAAAATCTCACATTTGAGCTGCACTCACGTTTAAACAGCACAGAATTTTGGCACATATTGATACCGGTTCTCGTGTCAGGACATTGTTACCATTACAGAACATCGAAAGAAATTTCGACCTAATCTTCTTCATTATCAATTCCTGAATGGAATTGGTAATGAAGAAAATTAGATCGAACATTATTAGATTACATGCACATGGATTTTATCTGGGGAGTTCTGTGAACATATCCTGGTAAGAATTTTAATATTTTGCTCCTATATATTTGAACAAATAATCAACCAGAAACCCGAGTACTATCACACATAAAATACAAAATCAACAAATTATAAAAAACCTTAAAAAACATTTATTATGATATGCCATAAACATTGATTGCACGACGTGAATTACTAACAACGATCGAATATATACCAACTGTTTTTACTACTTAGACTCATTGGTCATTAGGTGTATAAAAATTATGAAATATACGAATAAATATTAATAAGTGGGGCTTTTTAAATTCCTCATACATAGCTTTACAAAGTTTAAAAACGCTATTTAACGTCTTAGGCAGTTTAAAATGTTAATTTAATAATTTTATATCTAAATAAAAACAAGTGAAATTGACTGAAACAATAGATTCTAAATTCTTTCGAGGTTAAAGCAACGATGCAACACCGAATGCACAGGAACCGATAGAAATTGTTAAAAATTATTTCCAGGAAGTTCTGACGTGAGTAATCCTTTCATCTGCAATAGTCAAATGTAATGTGATATAATTTTATTAATATTGTCAATAATATTATAATTATTACATGCATATTCAATATGGCTAATTTTGAACACTCAATACCAATATTTAGCCTCCATTAATTTCCATGTCATATGGATGTGAACCTAACCCCGTGTAAGTGCAGATTTCTCGAACCGAAGCCATGAAGGCTTCCGTTACAAAGCCATTGAATTATAGCTCACTTCCTGATTAATATTGACAAAAGAAGCAAACGACACCGCATCTATAACAACCGCCGAGCGGATGGGGTCCATCTCGCGCGGTAACGCCGATTGCGACTGACCATCCGCGCTTCGTCGAAAGCTCGGCTGGACCGCGAGGCTTTCTCGCGAGGCTTCCGCCTTCACCATGGCGCAGAATGAAAGCTTCCACGCTTTCTGTAAACAAGTAACTCTCATCCGAGCCGTTCTCTCCAAAGCCAGCTTACTATTTAGAGAATTCCGAGACGGAATGGGGCGAGGAGGGGGAATGATGTCAGGAATGAAGGAGGGGAGTGTCGGAATAGGGGAACGTGGCCAGGGCCTCTTGATTCTCCGGCGCAGTTCCCTGGGCCTGGTCTATCACACGGAACTCCAGACCAAAATCTATTCATTCAGGGTCCCGATATGATCGAACAAAATGGAGAGAATACTCGGATAGGGAATTCTTGGATGGCAGTGATTTCCAAAGCTTGCAAGGCAAACCACGACAATTATATCTCTCGGATCTTAGGGCTCCATCACATAATTAATGATATTGGCTATTGATCAACTTCATCGAATGATACTTATCCATTCGAACATATTTCTACACTTTCAAATGTAAAATAAAATGACGATATGTGACAACTCGTGTCTGGATTATGGCAATTAGCTCTATGAAAAGAGGATGAAGCTCATCGGGAGTTTCTATGCATGGCGATAAGCGCACTTTGGAAACCACCGCTGGCTACTCTGGCATGCTCAAGATACTACGTTTATATTAAAAAGAGCCTCCAAAGTCTCTTGTCGTAGAATTATATCGATACATATTAATACCACTTCATCAGGGTCTCCTATATTGATACTTGAGAGCTGAATGAAGAAGTCACGCAGACAACGGTGATATAAAATACAGCCAGGTAATTTTATTCATTTTATTTTTAACGGTTAGTCTGCACGTGGGTCCACGGCGTATTCTCAATATGATACTCGGTGATGCCTACAAAGAAGACGATGAAATGGAAACAGTAAAATATTACAGATATCGTGACCTTAAAGCTCCATGCAAAAACCTACACTGAAAATGATTTCATTCTGTGATGCTGCAACTCTACCAAGTGAAAAAAGAAGTAGCAGCAGAAATCAATGAAAGGGAATACCATGGCAATGTAATAAGCCACTGGCGCAATCATATTTTCTGATAGACCAACTCCTCTGCCATATAGTAACTATTTCTCACTCAGCCATAGGTAAATGGATCCTACCTGGCTGCAAAAGATAAAAACATCCCCCATCAAGTAATAGTAAACCAAGAATGTATTGCTACTTAGTCCTATGAGGCAGTGGTTTGTCCTTCAGAAAATGTGCACCAACGCAAGAATTTCAACACAATTCTTCTGCTAACAGTCATAAAAAAACAAAGTTGAAGTGCAAAATAGCCGTCATATCGAGCCACAACAGGCTGATATAACAGAACAAAAATTACAATGCATGCCATCCAATAAGTGTATGAAAACAGTAATGAAAGAACATCAAATAATCTAGTCTACATATACTAAGACCAACTGTCAAAACTCCCAGAGAAACTCAAAACTATTCTAAAGCAAAAAGCAGCTGAAAGAAATAAATCTTCTCTAATTTTTCCATTCATATGAAAGATACCTCATACTCCACACACAAAACAGAGCTACAGGGAATCACAGATTATAACTTCAGCCTTAAAATATGTTTAACGTCATTTAAGAAAATCTTAGGCCTGGAAATTTCCATCCGTAGAATAAACTAGTGACATCAATCTCCACGATCATAAAAGTGGTATACTTACTACGGAGCTATACACAAATGGCTAGGAAATTTGGTCCCTGAGGCAAGATGAAAAGCGTAGGTTGGAGGCAATTGAGATGTGGGCGTGGCGAAGGATGGTAAAGGCGAAATGGACGGAAAACAAAACAAAGAAGTTTTGGGAGTGGTATGGGAGGAGAGGAGGCCATTTGGAAGGTTATCCAATGAAGGCAGGAATAGTGGATGCAGGGAGTAATAAGGTGGCAATGGATTTTTCAAGAACGTGCTGGAGGGTAGAATGTGGGGTAGGTGCGGGAGAGGGAGGAAGGGAATGGGAAATATTGCTTGAATGAAGGGTGGCAGAAAGTATGCGGAAATGAAGAAAGTGTTACTGTAGCGGAAGTCCATCAGAAACCTACCGAAGCCGATAATGACCATTTAAAAAACCACCATTAATTTAATTTAATTTAAAATGAATGAGTCCCACGGAGAAAACAGGCTCAGAGGAATACTAAGATAAAAGCCGAAAACTTTGGAATGAAACAACTGAATTAAATTAGAAACGTTGATGGAAAAAGTGTACGTAAGTATATGTTAAGCTAAATAAAATAGTAAATTAAATTGACATGGGTATATGCTTGTGAAACAGAGTGAAGATGAGGAACTTAATCGTCACTGATCAAAGTAACTTTGTACTCTCAAGTACTTTCTTGTTCTTGCAGGACCTAAAATATTACTTTGATCAATGTTAATTATATTAAAATTTTAGCGGGATAAAATAATTTAAATGGACAGCTCGAGTTCATTACAAAAATAAAATTCTGCAAAAAAATCCATTAATATTATGCAAAAAAAATAACAGAGTCTCAACAAATTTTTTTGGCCAAGTTTGCCATCAGATAAAAAGCCCAAAATGGTCTTCACAGTTGCATAAGAAAAGAAAATAAAACCAGCCTGCCCCGAATATATTTCGCCCATCCTCGAGAGCGGCGAATACCGCGCTTTCTTGATATCGTTGGAACGCCAAAACCCAGTACTCACTCTGCTATCATGAATATATATACATATATTGAGCAATTCCATCTGGTAGAAGAGAAGATAAAATCAAAATAGGTATAAACGCAAACGCTGATATTTTCTTCTCCGATTCTAAATCATTGCCAAATGTGCCCAGCTGATGAGACAAGATTTTAGTGAGAGCATTCGGGTTCTGACGGCAGGCAAAGTGAATAAGATTGAAACCCCCCCAGCGCAGATATATGCAGGGATCTTCTGAGAATTCAAATACTAATCTTCCTGTATTCATATTATAATGAATGCAAGAGGGAGGAATAGTGTGTTCGACTCGAATGGAAGAGACAGTAAAGTAGGAGAATGGTAATCATTTTAATGCCGTATATTCACCAGATTTATTCAATACATTTCTAAGACCAAGATAATTTATCAAAAAAATGTTAACTGTTATAATTTTCATCCCCGTTTGAAGTTCACAAAATGAAATTTACGGACGTAATAAATATTTAAAATGTTCGGATTAATTTTCAGCACATAAAGTTAAAGAATTTATGGCGTCATAAAGAATAGTAAACGTTCCAGTCATCTTCTAAGACTTCATTAATGATTTATAAAGAGAAAATTCAATTTTTAATATCTTCTGCGTACACTTAGTCTAGGTTCCAAAAACAATTAACACTGTCTGGAAGACGACTATTCCTTGATATGATCGATTTCTTTCCACTAAACAAATCCAAAACCGTCAATTGCAGGTTAAATTAAAGTTTAATGTTCCCGTAGAAGTGTGCGCAATGCAAGTGAATGCCGATCAAGAAATACAGCCGGAATCCGTTTCAATTGGCCCAGTGCGAAATTAAATTTCTTGGAAAACTGCCGTAAGTGCTTGAGACAGCTACCAGAGGGAATTCGAAATAAACTCGGTAGGAGTTGGGGAGGGGAGAGTAAGGCCGAGAAGGGAATAATTTAATGGACACTTAAGGGCTCAGCTTTCACTTTATCCTCAGCAATTAAAGCAATTGCCACAACTTCCGATTCAAATCGAATATAATTAGAATCATATTCAATCCCCAACGGGTTGTTGCCAAATTTAAGTTTAAATACGGCATTAATGTTTTTAAAAATTACAAATTTTGTAGGCAACTTGTGTGTTATGAATTTCGTAGGTACCAATTTCGTCGTGTAACCTTTACATTATTCATAGCATGGAACTCCCGGGGTTCAAGAGTAGGGAAAGCGAACCCAAATATTTTGCCACCGCTTTTTCACACATCAAGTTTATCCTCGATTGCGCTCTCTAGAGCACATGATTCTCTACCGCCAAGAGGACTCCGATCGCATGGGCCTGCTCTGATGCACAACAAACCGCTTCCTCATAACGCTCAAAGGAAGCATTAACAGGAAAATGCGTGTTCATACAACGTAGGAACACGATAATTAACTAAAATAGTGACATTCTGTTGTAGATAGGTTATAATATGGTAATTGTGTCTCCCTGTGTTCGCTTACGTGAAATGTTAGCGCTAATATGTAAATACTGGAATCATTAAGCTATATGGAAGGAATTTTTAGAAATTACTCCAGTAATTTTGTAACAAATGTATAATATCGATATAACACAGTAAAATAAGCATTAACATGAAACATTGTGAGAAATTATGTAACATATAAGCCAATAATTAAAGTAACGAATTTTAAATTGTTAAACTGCAAATGAAGGGCATATATTCATTTTTTTGGTTATTAAATAATTTCCACACATCACCTACATTACTATTCTGTTATCGATGTATTTTTTTTCTTTAAATGATGGGAGCAACTGTGATTCGTGCTCGGTGTCTTATGATGCACACATGATTATTTTCTCGTGACTGATTTATTAATAAAAAATTAAAAAATCAAACGAGTTCCTTTTCAAATGCTAGTAGAGCTCCATTAATCCTGAAAATCCTCGTTTCACAAATACACAAAAAATCCGCAGAGAATTTCAATTTCCGCCCCTCATACAGTAATGCAATCTCCTTTTCCTAATCCCATAATTTCTAATCTGTGAACTATTATCACCATTAAAAAATACATGGCATAGCAGTAGCAAGGAGTGGTCAGAAGAATTGTGACGCCTAGGGAAAGTAGTCAATGGCACGAAGAGAGCAACGAACAATGTATCGACCTTTGACAGAAACGGCTCTCACTAACCATCATGAGAGAGCTTGAGGCTAAGTGTTTCCCAACGCACCTAAGTATTAACAAAACTAAGCACCAAAGGCTTGCAGGCATTCCATTTCGGATGAGTGTCTAAAGGAAGAATTCTCGTCAATGGGCCTGACGTAATGTTTCTTAATTAAAAACACTATTGACGAAACTGGCAGTTTCAGCACCGCAAGTTAAGGAGCAAACTCCAAGGAAGGAGGGGGGGGGGGAGATGATGGCCAGGGTAACGAGAGAAGACTGCAGATCGAGGAGAGCGAGCGAGAATAGTGAAGTGCTTTCAATGTCTCTCGCGAGCAACGTGTTACAAATTTACTAGGAACGTTCAAGTAAAGGTTATTTCTCGTGAAAGACTTTCTAAAGCTAAGGAGTTCAATGGGCAGCTGAAAATATTAAGTGAATGAGGAACGAGGAAGAGGAACATTCCTCAACCAGAAATCCCACCAACGAATGTGTACTTAATGCACAACTCTAGAAATATATGCCCATGGGAATCGACCCCTCGTTTGCCAATGTCAAGCGGAGGGGGCGGGTGCGATGCAGGGCCGTGCCTCGGATGACCTGAACTCAGAATAGTCGAGAGGGCATTACCATATGATGATGCACAGAGGCTGGTGGTGCACTTAACGATAGTTATCGCCCAAAAACGTTTTGAAACACGAATTTAATTTTGTCTTTGGTGTGAATCTCATTCGACCGCAATAATATCATGATAGAAAAACATCATAACTGCAATGTAATGACACTAAAATTATTGGCAATTTTCTGTATAGTTTATATTTTTATTTGCCCTTTCTCAATTTAAAAAGTATTATGATTACACTAACGAATATCGATTATCCTTATCACCTCCAATTAATCGAATGCAGCGTTTAACATTTTTTTACATCCACCAGAAGCGACTAATTAATTTTTAATGTTAATTGCCCTAATGGAAGCGAAGAGCACCGATGAGCATGGATGTTCAGAAATGAGATTAGTTCCTGGCCGTTGATTTAAAGCGTTCACACAGGTACTATACAGTTGCTAGTCGAGTAACTGGACCTCCCATGCATTACGTGAAGTACCGCGCTATTTTATTCTATAAGGTGGAGGGTGCTTTGCCATGCGATTTGACTAAGCCGAGAAAAGAAATACGACATCAAGTAAAAAAAAAAAGAAATTTCACGTTTGATATACATTCACGAGGCCATTTCATATCCTAAGCCACGGTGAATCAAAGAGGCAGCAACTAATGAAAGGCTTTCAATTGAGAATTTACGTACAAATAATTAAAACGGTAACTACTCGAGATTTCTAGAAAAGAAAAAAAATGTCAACCATATAGGACGTTTCTTAAGTGGGCATTAGATCCGTATGAGTTCACTAGAACGCCCTAGTTTCTGGAATGAGTGAGAGAGAGCATCGGAAACAGGGGGGGGAGCACGGAAAAGAAGACCAGGGGCGATATAAAAGAACATAGCCTTGAAACAAAGGAATAGTAAGCGTGCTCCCATTTAAGACAATTTACTCGAATAAAATAAATCGACACAAACGCTTGGCCTCTAAGAGCCGTTGGCAAAGGCGTCATTTGCCAACGGATGGAAAAAGAACGAGACGGAGAGAGCAAATGAAAAGAAAAAATCTCGAGAGCCGTTTTGGATGCTTTGAGGAGAGAAGGGATTCGCACAATCCGCCGAATACATAGTTTTTGGCACACGGAGATATCTCCGTGGCGTATTCACTTGGGCAGGGCTTGGTTTAGGCGGAGGTGAAACAAAAAAGCCTTTTATTAGTTTCCAATATTCATTTTCGGGGGAGATTATCGAGGAGAGAAGGCGAGGAGGAAAGAGACGGAGAGCGGCCCAGCGGCGCCCGTCATCGGCACGAATACGGATTGCGCTACTCACAGAGCCGAGGTGTTTCGGCGGCGGAAAATAAGCCCTCCCTTCGCCCCCCCCCCCCCCCCCC
>LYUA01001538.1:161405-173160 GCA_002093875.1 Calopteryx splendens
CCACCCCTCCCCGACGCACGCATTTTCTTCCACAAATCCCCCAACCCTTTTGCAGCCTCCATTTCAAACCCCTTCCAACCTTAGGCCTACTGCTTTTCGTCTCCGCAGCCTCCTCCTCCTTGGCGCCGGCGGAGCCAAGGTCCCCCGCCTCCTCCTTGCCCCACACTCGGCTCGCTTCGGCTTGTTCCGTGGACAGAGTCGTTCGGCGCAGGCCGATATCACCCCCACTTCACTCCTCGCCCACACTTAGCTCCCTCACTGGCCGTGAACACTATACTCCATTCAATCCCTCACCCCACTCCTCCGGCGGACGTAGTAACATGGTCCCTTTTTCTTTCGCGAGCCGTTCACTGCATTTTATGAAAGGACTTAAATACCTAGTAAAAATACTTCCCGGAACGTTGCGTATTTCAGATGCGTAAGCGACCAGATGAACTGCTTTCGACGCCCTCTCCTTCGAGACGAGATGGGTATAGAATTTCGAAAGATGAAACACAAAACGCTTTTTAGAGGAAAGGATTTGGAGCTGCCTGAGATTACTTATTTTTGAAACTTAGCTTGCATTTAGTTCTCAAAACATACCCAAGATTTTGAGTCAGTGAAAATTCATCAGAATAAATTATTTAGTTGACCAAAACTAATCCAGTAAAAATCCTTAAAAAGGAGCTTAACCGTGGCGATATGAAACGAAATAATCAGCGTAATAACAAACCTCGCGTTCAATCACAGATTAAGCACATTAAAGCTTCCCTTAATCGAAAAATAAATAGAGGAAAAACTTATCTATAGTATTTCCAACATTCCATCTAAGACATGCTCTCTGTTTCGTTAAAACCTATCAGGTAATATTTATTCGATTACAGTATCAAATTCAAATTTTCTAAGAGAGCAACCATGGTAATTAAAAAAGATCAAATTGATGATACCACATAAATGTACACCCGTTACGCAAAACCATGCAAGGTACAAACATTTAAACACGATAAACATCAAATTTTCATGCAGTAACAAAAACCCAGGCATTTTTTTCAAAGTATTACTATTTGGAAATCAAGCAGGTGGAAATGGGAAAGTGTTAGCTGGTGTTCATAACAATGCAATGCGTGCATACACACTCGAGACATTCTATGGGATATGAGACTCGGAGCTGCTGATTTTCAAGGAGAATAACATATTAATTCCATCAATTTCACTTTCCTTACATTTTATGATCTGAAAACTCAAATAAATTGCGACTACCCGTGATAAAATTGGGATGTCCTGGCTTATCTCTTGAGTTGCATACTTTGGGCTTGTATAATAGATTGATTAGGGATATACCTACAGTCATCAAAAGCAAATTTCTCTCTCTGATCGTAAAAACTTCGCCCACATAAAACAAACGCTAAAATTTCACTTAATTAAAGACTGTCTTCACGATGGATATAAAAGTTAATTTCTAGAAATAATATGCCCTAATATATTAGCACTGACATCTAGGGAACTTTTTCAATGTTCATAACTGAAAGTGATATAACAAAGACGGGAATCGTAAAAAAAATCGGTCCAAATAACTTCAGATAGCAGGGCATTTGAAAGCAGTGTTGGACATGGTGTTGCAATTTCACATCAGTTTATCACGTAAAAAACGTTACTTAATTCACCGAGAAAATACAATCCATTGAAGGAGTGAGTGGCCATTCTCTTCTCCTTTGGGTTCAAACTAAAGATCTAATCAATCCGGGGTCAGTATCATGGCCTACATGGAGTATCCACTATCACTGATGAAGGGGAAAACGTTTAGAAGTTCAACGGTGGTTACGGGGCAGGAGCCATCCGCCTAGGTCTACTTACACGACCGTGAATTTCTCAGGCGTCACTCGCGCGCACCGAGCGCTGGAGAGATTCATTATTGTGAGCTCAGTTCTATGCGTACCTATGTGCGTCGCAAAGTAATTCCGTCACGTTATGTCCGCTAAAAGTGATTAAATCCTAAGCTAACCTATGGCACACGACGACTCATTCACCAGAAAATGCCTGCGTCTGGCGTGAAATACCGGCCTGATAATAATTTGAATGTTCGTGAAATGAGTTTTTTTTAAGGATATTGCTTCACTAAATCATGGTGCATGAAGGAGTATTCCTTGGTGAGCTTTAAATGGTGTGTTCGACCGTTAAAAATATTTTAGGACCATGCTATCTTTGTGCTAAGTAATCTACAAACGCAATATTTGAATATGTGACGATGGTAGCATTGGTAGTTCTTTTCTCAGATGCAAGCTAGTGATCGAGTTTGTATCACTGAGTAACCGTATTACTGCTTGTTCCTTTGATTTGAAAGTTAGTGCCGAATTTCTATCCCAAATTAAATAAAAGATACAGATTAAGAAGGAAAACCAATCATAACCTATTAAAATGCGAGCTGAATGTCATATTATTGTCATCTTTCTAAACCTCCGGCCTAAACTCATTATGTACACTGGTTTATATTATTTTGAAGCCTAGACAAGAGATATATAGCTTTCAACTTTACTGCTGGTCATTTTCTGACGAGTTAAAGAGTTCAAATCCGATTTCTCTTGCTTCGAAAAAAACAATGGCAATGCCTTTGGCTGATGATACTCATGTCTTGTATATTTTATTATACTCAAAGATGTGAATGTCCATAAGGATAACTCACCGATTGACATTCATTTGCATCTGGCTAACTGGCAAATAATATTATTTATGTTGTTAGTTTTTTTCTTTTCTATAACCCTTGTGCACGTCGGATGTGAAGTTTTATCCTTGCTGAGTGGTCCCTTTCATTTATAAACTATATATTGATTTTGATTCTAAATGTTTTATTTTGTAGTGGTTGATATTGCTATTCAAGTCGTTTTGGAATCAGTTATTTTTATACTTCCGGCAAATTTCGTGCCAGCAACCGCGGTTATACGATTAGGGGTACAACCCATTGAATCTGAATTGAATCAATTAGCAAGTCCTATAAAAACAATTAGAAATACAATATGAAACATTTTATACCGACCGCATGGATCCAGAAAAACTGACACGATGAGCGTGGGAAGAAACTAAATACAATCGGAAGACTCTCGACGGCCAAATAACAAGAAATTGTTAACTGAATTGTAGCTTTGAGAAATGTGCCCCCATGAACGTTGACAAACAGAGCCAATATGGCCTATTACTAAAAATAGCCTCTCGATTTGTAGAATATTTTATGGCTTTTGACGGTCATTGAAAATTATTCTGTACCGTTAGGAAATTTTGAAGAACCTCCTTTACTAAAAAGTTCATTCTTACCTCCACTCTATGATGCATAATAAAATTATTGTTTCCCTTTCTCATCCCCACTTACTATTAGTCTCCCATTTATTAAAAATGTCTAAATTCTTTCTTCTTAAGGCTAGCTATGCCCTTCGATCCTTTTTACGCATTCACCGAGTTTCTTGAGCAATTTTCTCTCACCGTTAACACTGGTTACGTTTCTTTTATTGTTATTCTCTCTGCAAAGCTAATTTCTCCATTCTCCCCACAACTCAAAATTCACAGAGCTACCACGCCAAACTTAATTTTCTCTAACACCTATAGGACCCATAAAACGCCACGGTGCATATCGAAGTCATTCCGGAGGTTTCCCATGGGTAATATCTCCTCTGTTCCCTGAGGAGTCCATGTCATTAATTCCCAGCTTATTTCCAATATTTCATTCGCTCACGCAAATTTTGCAGGAACTTGTGAATTATTCTGAGAACACTAATGTATACAGTTTTAAATAACTTCCTACTTTTTAGAATTTTAACATTCAACATACTTACATAATTATCCTAACACCAAACACATTATTCACATTAATAATTCATGAGTAAGCAGGGGTAAACAGTAGCATTTCTACAAAGCAAGGGGCAAAATTTGAGTATTTAGAGACCGAGACAGTGGATACCCGCTCCGAATTGGTAAGAATTTACTCAATTTTAAATGATGGGTAAATTAGTGTAGAAGTGTCCCTCGGGTGTACACGCAGGACCTATGAGTCACTCGAGCCGAGAGCGGCATCGCTAACGGCGCGGTCGCCACGCGCTCGGCCGAGCGGCCTTAGTGGCGACTCACCCCCAGGCGATCGGCTATGAGACTCCAGATAAAAAATAATCTGAATATCGAACTAAAGGAACCTTAATGTGAAAATCTGTACCGGGGCTGTCCCTCCTCCAAGTATATGCATCCGTTTCGGACGCGAAATTGGGCTAATTTTCCGAATGGAAAAAGTGGGAATTACACCAAATATTCCAAAGATTGTCCGCACAACTCAAGAGAACCAAACGTTTCGTTGGAACGAGAGCTCAAAATTTAAATATAGCGGTAAATAGAGTTTTCTAAAATTCAAGGCAAATAAGCTTAATTATTCGCGCACCGGGATGAAATGTAATCGGGCGATCCGCCGACCCGTTGGCGGTAGCGGAGAGGCCATTCAAGCGGGCGGGCATCACGAGGGTCACTCGCTGCTAGGTTTCTCTGAATCAGCTGGACGGCAGGTGAAGCTAGGGCCCTTCGCCCAACCGTTCATCTCACTCACACTCCAATGGAGACCCCCTTACGTTACGTATTAAGAAAACCTTAAGTCTCTTTAAATGGTAGGGTCCGATAACAAAACATATATTTTCTAGAAGCGAGAATTCCAGACAAGCAGCGTGTTCTTTTAGATCACTGTTTTCGCGTCACAAAATCCAGTGGCATAACCATTTTGATTGAAATTACGAGCAGGGAATCAAGAACAGCTGTGTTGAAGGTGGAGCGAAGGGGGACCGGCCGCCCCTAGATCTCCCCCCATTGTCAGACCAGCGGCACTTCCGAGCCAGCCCCACGTGCGGCCAGCAGCCACCGGTCCAAACCCTTCATGCTTGCGCGCAGTTGCCAATTTTATATGAAAAACCAGGTGTCATATTTTTTTAAGGCCGGTGTCGAGCTTAGAGCGACGGAATAGGTGCATGAACGTTCTCCGGAAGCAATTCGTATCATGGGTCTCATGCCTAATAGCGGGCGCATGGGTCCCTCGGTCATTTGTGTATTTCGATATCTCCGAACCACATTTAGTTTCCTGGCCAGTCATGGGCGTCAATATCTCACCGACTCACAGTCCTCTTGGAAACGGAAAGTTCAAAGATATTTTTTTTCCGAGGAAGCGGGGAATTTAATCAGGTAATATGCCCGCGGGTTGAAGCACCATGAGGCGTCACAGGGGGCGTGTTACCGCGCTGGAGGAACGCGGCAATTGCTTGAACATCACTCGATCGCGGAAGGTTTAAAAGAATTTTAAACATGCCATTCCTGCCGAAGAGTTACACTTCCGAGCACTGGTGATTTTTGACGCATGAAAAGACGCCATGTTGGAGTGAAAACGAGAGCAATCGATATGAACTTACGGAGGAGTTGCAGTGAGGGTGGCGTGAGCGCTCTTCGAAATCCCGCATGACTCCCTGATGCATTCCGCCTTGCTTCTAATGGTATGGGTAATCACGAATAGGTCTATATTTTTTTCTGTATTTCCCTAAATAAATGGCAATCGACGTGGCTATTTTTGCAGGCATACATTTATTAGTGTAGTATGGGATTAGGTGGGCAGAAAAGATTTTTCTAAGAAAAAAATAATTTTTCATGCAATAAAATAATATGAGTGGCAGGTAAATAACTTTTGGAAAAACTAAGTAATCATGACATGTTGTGAAAACTTTTGAAAACTTAGTTAAACTGTTTTAAAAAGAAGAAATAATAAACTTTATGTGTTAAACTATGTTTTAGACTCACCATTAATCAACAATAATGTTGTTTACACCAGATTGATGATATCCTTCCACTTACACAACGCGCGCTTTACTCCTATGTTCATTAACTTGGCAAGTAAATAAAAAGATACTTAGTTCCATGGGAAAGATTCCTTTGTATATTGTTGTCATCAATATAATGAAGTATTACATAGAATGTAAACACAACGTGCAAGTGGATACGCTACCGATTTTCTATAAATGCAACGTGCGGAAATGGCTTAAATAATAAGAATGATAATAAAAAACGGTTAATTAAAAAAATAACCTACCAATTTGAAGAAAATGAGGTGACGTTGGACCAGTTAGAAAACGGCTCTAACCAGATCGAAAATGATCAAAACGGAAGGAAAACAGCAACCAAATCTGCGATGAACTCCTACAAACGGAACACAACTTGCAGTCAGACAGTGCTGGAACTAAATGACCGCGTTCTACGTAAGGTACGAAAGATCAGGGGGCCTTATCACAGATTTATCGCATCGCGTAGCTGTGAAACGAATGTTTTCACTCGGAATGGGTTCAATTGAAACATTTTTGCAAATCTATGCTCATTATGATTAATTATATTTACTTGAGTGTGACGTTTTGTTGTAATTATTTATTTTCCTTTCGTGAGTGGCCGCTATCAAGTTGAGGCAACTGTTTCCTTCGGCGGAAGAGGCGCTGGTTTTCACGTGGCCGGTGTGCTGCGCGCGCCGTTTGAAACCAATCGATTGCGGCTGGCTGGCTCCGCCTGCAGCTTTCATTCCTCTCGTGACGACACATAACTCGCCCATGCAATCGAAAGCAGGAGTGCGTTAGACTATTATATAATGCATACCGGACAAGTGACACCTATTATTTTATTGCAAAAATCGTGTGCCTTATTCCGATGGATGACGAAAAATCGATGTGAAATTCCTTAGAAGTTATAGGCATCTGGCATTGAACTCGAATACCACTAGGTGTCTCCAGTATCACGGTGACTTTAGACGATGGCAGACTTCGACTCAGGTTTGTGTTTACCATGATAACATAAGACCATTTTTGCCTGCCTGCTTGGCATCTTTTCTTTTGTATGTTTGCTCACGATTCCTGGGTTGAGTTAACGCAATGACGCTAAATACGCATCGCAGCACCGTGCTCCGCGGGTCAAGAGCCGAAAGTAGTTAAAAACTTATGAAAAAGTTTTTTTATTAATCCGAAGACATTGTTTTCGAAAAATAATAGCGAGAATTCTAACAAAACAGGTTGTCATTAAAAAAAATATATTTTTCTGTCTTCACATTTTTGTAATTATGTGAACTAGTGAAACACGGATTAATTGAGGAATGCGTAGCGGGAAATAGATTTATTTTTTTCATTTTGTGAAGGGGCGAACGCAACGAGTGACTGAGGGAAGAAATTTTTTTTCAAGAAAGGAATTCTAAAAACGGACGCTAAAGATGCTAACTAGCTATTTTTACCATAACCAGAATTATTTTGATCTTGTATCGTTACTTTCTACTGATACAGGTGAGATGCACATTATAGATTAAACTTTAGAGCTAAAGTATTTTTCTCCTCAAACCCATTATCATTTACTCCTAAACCACTAGATTGTTTGCGCTTTGTATCTTCCTTGTTTATTTTAAACCGCACAAAGTTTTCAAACAAAACAATTCTCAAGTACAAATTTTAAAAGCACTTTTCAAGATTTTACAGATATAACTATATTAACGTCGCACTATGCATGGACTCCCTATATTATTTTTGATGAAGGAATTTTTACTGCTTCAATGTAAATGGCAAATATTTTTTCCAAAGATATAGAAGGAATTAAATTTTTAATGGAAATTTTATTTTTCATTGCCATTTTGTATTTGATTCATAAAAAATATAAATGATTGTTGTCTAAGCCATTTAAGAATAATTTCAATTATATTAAGCTCATCATTAAGCATCATTCCTGCGGGCGCTTCTGTGATACTATAACTAATTTGAAGTTCTAAAAAAACTGCTGTACCTTTTGTGGTAGAGTAAATTCGCATCGCTTTAAAACGGATACGAACTTCTATAACTCCTCATTAATTAAATAATGTAACATTTTATATTAAGAACAGTTTGTATAATGTCTCTTTACAAAAATTCACGTAATTTCATTGGCTGACACCCATGACTAATTTAAAAATATCAGATTTTTAACGGTTCGTGCTCTTTTTTTGTTTTGTTGTGCCTTAGATGATTGTTTGATCTTAAAATTAGTGCAGTTAAAGTAATTTTATTAATAATTTCCTGTAACTTTTGTATCATAATGACATCTCTTTCACGTTTTATTGAGTATTTTATATTCATTTAAAGAAACACTGAATACCTGCTACTTTCGAATATCTTGAATAATATTTTGGTGGGCTTCCTCAACAGAAAGAAATGTTTTTCAGCGTCTCTGGTTCATAATTTAAAAACATTATCTTTTTAAGTCTTAATTGCAAGATGGTTGCAAAGACATTGAATGACTGGCATTTTTATATCAATATATTTTTTAACAATTAAATTATAGTACAAAAAGGATAATTGTCATAAAATACGTTAAATGGCGATATTTTTACTATCTTACAAAAAAATATACAAGCATAGAGAGCCTATATATAACTTAAAAAACAAACGTAAGCATATAGTTTCGTATCGATGCTAATATATATGTATTGTAAAAGAGAATATGTTGCATAGTGCCTTCCGTATATTTTTTTTAAATTTAGACCATGAGTTTCCACGGACTGCAAAATTATTTACAGCAAGATGCGCCCTTGCTCCTAATATAAAGATATAAGTTTCAATACATGCGATCTAATTCAAACTACAAATAAAATTTTAAATAGAGGGTCAACAATTAGGTTCAATATTTGATACTTAAGGTTGCCATGCATATTGGTAATTGTAGCCATGGCGTTGCAACAATGATGATTGACTAATATGTTGTTAATTTAATGTTTTCCTTCATTCAGAAATCATCTTTCCTAAAGAATTTTCTTAATGACTTGTGCAATTTTCGGCCTTGTAGTAGGTGTTCTAAATTTTTTTAAATATATTCATATGTATCACAAGGATACCACCATTTAATGGTTTCTTCATGGGCAATTGTAGAAGCCTGCTGATAACGTAGAATATCTGGGTTGAGTTGCAGATTGAAAATTAACGGATTTCACAAATATTTGCATTTTGTGAGTTATTCGAGCGAGCATTCATTTTTAAGAATGACACTACCAAATTAAAATAGTCTAATATATTCCATACTTAATTCCGACTTGACTTTGTGATTATCAATAAATATGGGTCACTCCACGCAAAGTTAAGTACTCGGGGTCTGGTGCTAGAGGCTACTTTGTTTGTTGGTCGGTTTCATTTGCCAATGACGAGGGCTGGTTGTACCATGGGTGATAATTTTCACAGGGGCACGGGGGACCTTTCGAGCCTTGACGATGGAAGCTCGCTGTTTATTGCATTTCTTTCCTGCCCCCTCCCGACTTCTACCGTCTCTGACCACTAACTTTGTCCAATCTCTTCGTCTGAAAGGGGTGGAAATCCTGCATCTATCCCGTAATCCTAGAGACTTACTTTTTCATCGATGCTCCCATTCTCTTCAATTCACTATTGAAAACATGCAAAGCTGGTGAGTCCCACCTAAGGTTGGTTTCATGATCGAAAAGGAGACATTTTTCCAAAGTTCTGATATCATCGAGAAATATTTTAATTGCTTATCAAAGACCTCCCAAAGAACCATGATCCTAGGTCAGTGGGGAGGCAAAAAGACCTGCCTCTTGACTTGGGGGAGGGGGAGAATCTGCCCCCCACCCTCTTTATCTCCCACAACTAGGAAGACTCATCGTGGCTCTCTTTTTCGCTGTACCCACACCAGGACGAGATTTCCCTAACCTCTGGCGAGACCGGAGTCCTTGGTTCTGTTCTTGAGCGATCCCCACTTGGCTTGGAGAGTGGTAGGTAAGGCGACAATATTCTTTTTCCTCAACCGCACCTACACTCAAAAATGCCAAGGCGATTGCTGCTTGCCATTTGGGACACCGCATCCTATGTGTCATGATGTAACAATTATCCTAATTGCGTTAAATTTTATTACTTTTTAAGGACATCTAGGCTTTTGTTTTCATCCGCTTCACCCGAAGCCCCTTCAGTGGTCTCACTACAGCGTTAATAAGGTTGCGTTGGATCCTAAAATTCGACCAATTAATTGGTTTGAACAGACTTGAAGAAAATGTGCCACAGTTAGCCGTTTTTAATAAGAAAATTATGCGTTCAAAGTATAAGCTTCTTTCAATTTTTTTTCAAATAGTCATAAAAGAAAAAATCAAAATAAGCATCACAGGGGCTTATCAATTTTTTTTTTACATTAGGTCCTAAGTATAATTATTTACAGAAGGGACGTTTACATCATGATAAAAAGATCTTAGGGGTATCTTCCTGCAGTCTTTATCATGCTTCCCTACAATCGTGATGGTGTCCTGTCCATGTGTTATTCTCCATTCGGTTCAACTCGATTGTTTCCCTTCCAGGGTCATTCCAAGTTCTCCCATACATGCATTACCCTTCCCATCCCCATTTCCCCATCTCCGCATTTCATTCACAGTCCACAATCATTAGTTCCTATTTATTCCTTCCTTCATTATATTTATTTCTTGTATTTGATCAAATAAACTATTTTCTTTATCCTACGTTTCACTGCTCATCATATGCACAGTCATTAACAGTAATGAAACGTAATAGATGATTTGGCGTCTCCCATGCCCCTGGAGAAGTTTATCTCACTGTTGTTTTGGTAATACCTGGCACAGAGTATGGCGTGGAATGAAATAACAGAACAAAAGACTCAGCGTACTATACACGCATCGAGGAAGTTCAACGGAAGGGGAGTTATTTCGAACTATTTCACAAATTCCATCTGCGGTTAATGTGAAGCCCGTCCTTGTCCTTTTTGGGAGCATTCATTGACAGATCAATGTCGCCCATTTTTCGAGCTCAGAACTTCTGCGTGGAGAGCTTTCGCCTCGGGAGGGACCGAATAGCGGCTCCGTGTATTTTTAGCGTAGTGATAACGATCACCATCAATCGGAAGTGAATTTTTGATTCTCTTGATTCACGCAGTCAAATTTCAGCGGATAAATGGAACTTGACAGATGCTCTTAACATTAAAAAATTAAGAAATTTCTTGAGTGCAAAGTAATAAATAATATTTTTTTCGTCCGTGTCCTGTCGTTTTCATCTAGACCGGGGCCGTAGGCATATGCATAGTTCGATTTTGAAAAAAAAATCCTTTTTTTCTAACAAGTGTTTGTTACGCAAGTAAAGCTCAGAAAATAGAAATGAGTTTCACACACCCTTGGTTGATGGGGTTGGTGAGTTCTCTTCGTTTTAACCGGTTCCCTCTAATCATACAATAATGATTTAAGGTACTTCATAGATAATTCTGAAATCATTTTATAACCTTCAAAATAAACTAATATATTTGTTGCTATGTTGTGATTTCTATGTTTTGCACGATATTATTACGTTTGTTATTAAGAATATGCATACCACTACATGATTGGAGAAAATAATTCCTGTCCCATCGTAGGAAATTATTTGTAGATTATAAATTTTAAAAAAGAAATCTTATTAAAAATAACTCTTGGGACAAATTAAACCATGAACGATCGTATGTGGAAACCCGATAGTCCCATCTGAGCGTTTTTCTTGGTAGGATAGTTGGCTATTTTCTAGTGCTAAAATCAACAGCATCCTTTTTTGTGTTGATTTCGAAAACTGATAACTATTATATGACATGATGATAATGTTCTAACGAAAATAATAATCTGGAATAAAAAGAACATCATTACTTGGGAATTATTGGGCGATTACTTGGGAAACGTACGGCTGAAAAAATAAACTATGTGATATAACTAAGTGACTCGGTACGTACTTGGTGGAATCTTTCCATAATA
>LYUA01001539.1:239379-251519 GCA_002093875.1 Calopteryx splendens
GTATAACAAATGTGTTTCCATTGACGAAGTGTTTTCATGCCTCGAGGATCATTTTTTATTCCCTTTCGAGTGGATTTTATTTCTTTTTGATGCACCTCACGGTAAATCACAGAATGCACTCATATTGTCACTCGTGTTCTTCCCGTGAGTGTTTGGTTGGTCTTTCTGGGTTAGAAGTTGGTTCAATCGTGATCGGCGTCAGGTATAGACAACGGGAGTGATGAAAACTCAGATAGACGAAGAGATCAACGGTAAGAGAGACACCTTGGTCATCCTTCTATCCACGCGCGTCACGCGGAATGATTCCTCGTGATACAAAACGGAGAGTAGGGTACTCAGAATTGATTGATTCTTCCACTCTCAATTCCTCGAAATCTTTAGTCCAAATTTCTTGGCGTTACTTATCTTCGATAGAATTTGAATGAAATCACAATGTGGACTTAAAAATTGATTCTATTCCGTGGCACATATTCCACCTAAAATAAAACCCAACCCTAGGTCTGGAAAAAATGTTCCGTGGCTGACGGGGTTGGGACCCTAATCCCCTTTCCTAAGGAGGCCCCTTGCGCCTCCACGCACTTTGAACTACCAATCATTCTTCAGTGTTTGAAACATTTCTGGAAACCGTCTCTTGAAATGGCCTTCAAGTCTTCCATCACGTTCCGCATTATCTCCTCAAAACTCTCAAATCGTGAGGTTTCTGATGCTTCATATCTGTGCACCCTCGACTCGTCTCCAGTTACTTTACGGCATTGAGAAACGGAGGTTCGGTGTTTGCAGTACACAACATGTCCATCGAAACTAAGTTCCTGCATCCTTGGGTACAAATTTCACAGTTAATCGGTGCATGTCCAATTTTTCCTTTAAAATTGAACATACACACAATCTTTGTTGACACCAGTGATTTCCCGTGCCATCCATTGACGATCTTCTTTTTCAAATTCCAATTTGAAGCTTCCCAGCGACAGCTGCACTGTGACCTGCTTTTGGCCCCCCAGAACCTTGGTCACTCTGCAGACGTGCGGCAGTTTATGAACTATAAGAACACCTCCGTTGTTTCCTCAATATTATCTTCTCCAAAAACTTGCCGATTCGAGCGAATTGTCGCGGCTTTCGAATTACCGAGCTTATATTGTGCGAGTCTCCCTGACGAAAAAGCGTTCGGGGAGATTGACCATGATTTATGGGAGCATTCTTTTGCTGGATGCCTTTAAAATACCACGTGATCATATGCTTGAAATCACCAAAAAATATTGGCTCAATAATCCGAAGGAGAGTGCGTTTCAAACTAATTCGGCTAAACCATTATTAATTCAAGTGAAAGTGGGCCAAATGGTTCGGCTCACAAACTCTAAAAAGGTGGTACCACTCACTTTAGCAGCTTAAGTACAACGACGAGGAAGGCAACGGGAAACCATTCTCATATGTTTTCGAGCAGTGGCTGCTTAGTGTCCTAAAAAAATCGTGTTTAATTATATGTATAATCAAAGACGTGAAAAATCCTTTGGGAGTAAGATATTCCGGAGGTAGGCTCCTAGGTGTGGGAAAATCTCGGATTTCCAGACAAGAGCTGAATCACGGAGTACAAAAACCCCGAGATCATAAATATATAATATTAATAGCACAAGGAGAAGTTATGCGAGGGTAAACCTAATTTCTGGATCATTCCGTGTCAAACTAACCTTTGGATCGATGGCCAGTGATGAGGATTCTCATTTGAATCATAGCAAACAGTGACGGTTATACCTAGGCATAAAAGGAAGCCCATGGGTAAAATGTGGGTATCAGAATCACCGCTGATTATTTTTCGTTAATTTGTTTAGAGTCTAGTCTCTAGTCATTTCTTTGAAAAACTGCACTTGAAATATGGATTTAAAAAACTTTTCAAGTGGCCATCACGGAATATGTGTCTGGAATGATACTAGAGGTTCCTGTGACCTTTGGCGGACCCACCCCTTTTCCTCTTCCTCACTAACCCTTCTGCCAAAAGGGAATCTGGGTATCTGGAGATTAGGAGGCAGGGTAGGGGGAATGGGGTAGTGGAAGGGGTTTTGCGCGTGTAGATGGAAACGGGAGATCCGATTCTCCCCTTATGTTTCCTCCTCTCCCTTCCTTCCTTTATTTTCGGGATTCCCAAGCGTTTGTGTGCCGTCGATTCCTACCACTGACGCTCCCACGGAATTCCTGCGTAGAGTGGTATTTACGGTTTGGACGTGGTTAAATGTGCACCGTGCCCCCAGTGGCAAGTCCGTGTCCTGCCTTGGTCGTCCCATCGCGTCGTCCCTCCGGCGGAGAACGCAGCTTACGATTTTGTGATTTCGGTCTCGACTATCCCCCATTTAAATCAACGCAGGACTGGAAGAGAAGGAAGAAACTTTGTGCTCCGCAGTAATATTATTGTTCAACTAATCCAGGGTCTCAGTACGCCGTGAAATCGTAGGAAAAATTGTACAATGTATATAAAATTTTATAGATAAGCCATGAAGAAGTAGGGCTACGGTTTCACAGCTATAGGAGTGGGTTATAGCTTACAAATTAATTAGATTCAGGCGTAATATGATGAAATTGAAAAATAAAAAAAGTGCAAATAACCATCGGGTTTATTAAATTTTCTTTTTTCTTTAGTACCAGTTAGAATTTCATATGGGCTGTAGGACATTCATTTAAGATATAGTTCGAGGAGGGCGCGTATTCTGGGAGGAGCTCGGAGGGAATTGTTATGGGATAATACAGTTTAAAGCCAATTAACATAAGTCCCCCCCCAATTTCTCTACCATGACTCCTCTTTATCCCATTGTCAAAAAACGTAGCCAAGGGGGGGGGGGGTTGATAAATTCTTTAGGTGCAAATTTACTTGGTCAGCATTACAAATCTCGTGATTATTCGTATATTTCATATCGTCTTCGAAAGACGATGCACTAATTTATCGGCTTACCATACACATTAAGCAGAAAGTTTGTATGCGTGTGTTCGCCTAAAACTCTCTTCGCCTAAAACCGAAAGCTGCAGAACCTTTAAACTTTAAAGAGTATTAAATGTCTTCCCTATGCAGATAATATGATACTTTTTATATACCTAATCATCTCCGGTCCCACGCCAGATGATTCAAAGCGCTTCCTTTTAAAGAATACATGTCAATTTCATTTTCATCGCTTAGGTAGTGGTCTTACTTCATTTACAAAATTAAATTTTCCTCGCGTGGTTTCCAATTGGTTCAAAGAACTAAGCTTGGACGAGAGCCAACTACCATAGATTAGGAATTTGATTTAATTCACTGTGAGATAATAATTGTGCAACTGAATTTTTTAGCTGATATTTTCGATTTTATACATGGTTGATTAACAAGGAAAAGACTAACTAATCATTGGATAAAACGTCTTTTAATTACGATCAAGGTTTTAAAGCTTTAAATGAGCTGTTGACAACGCAGCGCATCGAAAAATCGGATGAACATTAAATCGGAAATCCTCCTCAAATACTAGTGACCTGTCATCTCCTAGACGACTTCCCTGCTGCGGCTTGACAGCGAAAATTCGTACATGTAAACCTGGAGCTACATTAAAACCTAGATGGTTGTTACCAGATTGAATACCTGTTGGAAAACTAGAGGCAATTTTGATTTTGT
Organism: Calopteryx splendens; assembly: GCA_002093875.1. Lineage (NCBI taxonomy): Eukaryota > Metazoa > Arthropoda > Insecta > Odonata > Calopterygidae > Calopteryx > Calopteryx splendens. The sequence goes on from LYUA01001539.1 coordinate 243,005, forward strand.
GGCAAAATACTCTCGCGACGTCTTGTCAAAATCAGAGTTCTTAACTGAACCTGAAGCCGGAGCAAGAGGAGCAATTTGCGGCTATTATTTTTGGTGGAGTCCTTAAAAATAATTATAAGTTTCCAGTAAGGAAACAATATCCATGATTCAGTAACGAAAACAAATGAGAAGCGAAATACGCGGAAGCCAATTTACATGATTAAAGATAAATTAGGTTTAATAAGTTTCGTTTAACTTTCGGTCTTCTAAAAAGAATTTCACATTGAATAATTTTCGCACAGGATAAAAACACGAGAAGAGACTATTCGATTAGTGTTCTGGAGCGGTATGATCAATGTTTTCAATTGCATGTTGCTATTTAATACATCCTTCATAACGTTTAGCTGCCATTATCGATTTTAAATTTGCTTGATTGACAACAAAAAGACTAATCATCCATTGGATAAAAGGTATTTTAAATAGGATCAAGGTTTCGACGTATCAAATGACCTGTTGATAACGCAGAGCATGGAAACTGGGGCAATAATTAAGAGTCTTTTTTTCAGCGGAACTTATTTCTTTTTTAACCGTATTTATATTACACAAATTTACGCCTCAATCTTCAAAATTGGTCGAATGTAATTGGTTTTTCATACCAACTACGCATTTTAGTACATAATTATTTTGAATATAGATACAAAAGCAAAATACAGCTTATGAGTCGATGGGCTTGTTTTAAATTTATTTTGCATATGTGGACTATAATTGTCAACTGTTTCCAAATCTCAAATAAATTTTAATCACATCCACTTTCTGCCCCTTACAACCTCAGTTAAATAGTTCTTAACATAATAATGCTAATGCGTGAAAGCAATCACATATGAAGCTGATACTTCAATTTAATTTAATTTTTCCTCTAACTGCCTTGTAACTCATTGTAAGCACTAATTTGCACTCTACCGACATAAAATCGCTTTTTTACGTTTTTGGGAACTCTCAAAAAGAGGAAATGAATGAATTCAAAATAAGAAACTACCTCTGAAAAAAATCTGCAATCTCTCTGCCACCCTCCGCAACTAGGTACTATATAATGTTCGCGATTTCTTCTAAATCCCTTATCCTCAACGTCTCGTGAAATTTCCTCCTTTCCCCTCCCTTAAGGACACGGCGACGTGGAAAGCCAAGGAAAGGAAATCACTTACCCCAGTGGAATTAGCACACATTATTTCCTATTGATTGTATTTTTAGTACAAGGAAAAAATAAATAGCTCGTGAAATGTAAGCATGTGGAATTTCACATCACCTTAATCTGCTGGGAACTTAACCAGTATCAGAGTAGGAAGACCGGCAGGAAACGGTTCGTGACAAGGGTGTTTGGAAGGAGGTAAGGACGGCTGCCACGAAGAGATATATTTGGCATGGATTAGGAGAGCAGTAAAAAATAAAGTTACTCCGCAGATATTGAAACCCGGAAGCGAGCTAACCACCTTAAAAGAGAGGCATTTTTTACCTCTTCCAATTCCCTTCAATGCGTAACAAATTTTGTCACTTGTAGTCCATCCTTACCCCTGACAAAACAACACAGCGGGCGGGGGTGTGGAAATCCCAGGAAAGGAAATCAATTAGCTTAATGGAGTTTTCTTCATCAACGTCTTTACAGAAGGTTTTCCAAATTTTGAGATCCCATTGCTGTCTTAATAGGAAATTGGAATTTATCGGCTGGTGATAAATATTTTTTTTAAACTCAGTGACTTCTCTTGCACTATTTCTCGATAAATCATTGAAACATAAAGGGTACTTTCCGGTTTTAATTCTTGGAAACGTTCCATGACGAAATAAATTAATTCACTGATATTTTTCTTACTCTTTTACATATCTACCTAGATTTTAACAAGCTATAGTTGCTCTCAAGGTACGCGTAGAGCGTGGAGAGCGTGAAGAGTTAATTTATTTCATTATTTAAGAAAAATGTACAGTAAGAGATGGAGTGAGTGCATGGCGAAAAGGTAATTTCCTTAAGCCAAAGCATACAGCGGTAGTAGTTAGCGTAGGTAGTAATAGCGGCAGTAGTTACGCAACGACCAGTGCTGCATCAACCAAATATGAAATTTCGAATCTCATGGACAGGGTGAAACAAAATGTCTCCACTTATTATGTTCAATTTATTTTATCCCTGATCAGAGATTTCTTGCAGAGTAAGAGAAGGTAAAAATAATAATGGACTTTAAATTAAAAACTCAAATTATGGAATGTTTTTTCCTTAATTTCAATACTATTCAATTCAATGCTAATTTCAATTATAGTCGAAAAAAATTATTATAACTATATTAAATTTAGGAAAGCAATAATTAATATTCATCTAATTATTTCAGAAGATTCGTGCAGCATAACACGCATCCCAGGTGTAGATGAGACTATTTAGAGGGCCAAACACACCATGCGGAAGCCAATATTGCATATGGATTATATGCATTATTGCATATGGATTATTTGCATATGGATTATATGCATTATGCATGGATTATATGCATTTTCATTCTAAATTTTTGTGTTCGGCAAAGTGGACACTTATCATGTGCGCCATATGTTTTATTATATGAATTAAATATCATTGAACTTGCAATATGAAGGATATTTTTCTGTTTCGTGGGACTTTCCAAGGTGGTGTCCTCTCGGTGTCACGATGACGCTGAGCTGCCTGGTGCGAAGTGTCAAGAGGGAAAAAATGAGAAACCAAAACATTCCGCTCTAAAGGGTTTCTGTCCCTGGTACTTTCCATCCATTTCAACCAAAGATAAATTAAATGAATGAGACGCTAATGGAAAACCGAAACCATCCTCGTCCGCTCCACGAGCGAAACAAAAGTAAGCATCGAAGCGCATTTTGGTTCCGATTTCGAAGTGAAATGAAACGCTTCAGTTCTCGTTCCGCTCTCACTCAAACGAAATCATGAATTTCTGTTTGGGTCGCCACGATTTTGGCTTTTTATGAAAAATGGGCGGGTGGGATAAAATTCATTAAATTTTCACGTAGGCTCAGGTTATTATTAAAACGTTAATCAATTCGTGGTATGGAAAAAAAGTAAAAGTTCTGATCCGTCGAACTGTTAGTACAATCAAAAAAGGAATTTTGAAATACTCCACTGTATAATTGCCTGATGTAAGGTTAGATATCAAGAACTCTGCGTTATCGGGGACGGGTTTTCAAATGACTAACGTGGTAAAAACCTTACGGTAAAAACTCCATTGAATTGGTATGATACGCAAAAATAAGACTCGACCAAGAAACGCAATCACCTATTACAAGCAGAGTAAAAGAAAATAGAATCACATTGACATAGATTTTGCTATAGGAATATCATTTAGAGATCAGTAATGCATCATTCAAAGGACTTATTGCTTTAGAGAAGAGAAAAAATGTATGAAATAATTTTTTTTGCTACAAAAAATACCTAAGACTGTAAAAATTTCACTAGGTAAGTGATAAATCCAAAGTAAATTGTATGCATGTCATTTCACACTCAGTAAATCATCATCATAACACGCTTGGTCCATATCCATAGCAACATTAGCGTTTAAACACTTTGCCAGGTTTAAAGCATTGAAAGAATGAATTTACGAATTAAAAGGTCATATAACACCATTTACAACGCCATCTTTCGGTTAAACGTCGTTAACTATCATATTTTGGTTAACTGTAGGTAGTCCGTTGAAATTTGACGGATATTGATTTTAAAATATTTTTAAATTTTTTATGATAGAAATTTTACTCCCCTCTTATGCATTAACAAAACCATTTTTATATTAGACACCCAAACATAAATAGCATCCTTTTAATGACTCGAAGTATCCCTTCAAAAGGTCTTACTTGGGCTGAAAATGTAATTATATCACGGTTGAATTCACGATACCACTGATCTCCTAGTATTTAAACTTCAGGGAAATTCACAATTTCTCCCAAGGTGGCCCATGCACGTTTGTTTCACCTTCAAGCCAGCAGGGATCTCGATAAGCCCGAATCACCATATCGTCCTGTTTACCAAGGGCCGAACTACTAATGTTTACCTTCCCAATCTGCTGACTGTGGAGTTCGACGATTGTGTTGTGCCACAAGCCGTGAGCGCTTGGTAGTAAGCTGTACTAAAAAGATCGGCTTAGTTTTTCTCAAATTATGCATTTAAAGTTTATAGTAGGTATACATTCGGTCACTGATTTCTCTCCTGGCTACGCTTCCAGCTTATGCACCAACTACCGATCCTAATGGTGCTCTTGCGTTACTCCTTGGTTGATGAAGGGATATAAGAAGGAGAAAATAGAAGGGTTAGAGCAGGAGGGAAAATTTCGCTATATTTCCTTTCGAGTAAGTATTTATTAAAAATATATATATTCGCATTTATTTGGCAAATTAGTTATTCATTTATTTATTTGTACAATATAAATTCATATTTTTTTAAATTTAGTTACTAAAAAATTTAACAAATATGACAATGATAACAACCCTGAATGTTTTACTCTTAGATAAATGAGCCTCATAATTTGAAATTACGTTTATAAAAGGCACAGAATAACATGCCACACCATGGAGCCATTTTAACAAAAATGAGCTATAATTCTCCCTCACTGCGTCAAATATCTGGAAGGAATTTTATTTTAAAAATTTTTACTTGCCTTGAAATTAAAATGTTGATTTTTGAAGCTATTTAAGAATTATTTAATCCCACGCGTGATTTCCGATGGTCGAAAGCTGGTCTCTCCCTGACCAAAACCTTCACAGTCACTAGTTAACTCAAACGAGGAGGTAGTTCAAAGCAACAACGCGTACTTTGAGACGCCATCCATACCACACGGATGGCTGGCTGACCTGACCTGTCGCCACTCCAAAAGCAAACTTCGGACCTTAAACGCTCCCCAAATATTCCCCCTCTATTTTTATCACCTCGGGACTTCCAATTTGCCTCTAAATTATCGCTCCCCTTCGGCACTATATCTCCTGCTCTCCCCGTTCCATTCCTTATCCGCTATTGAAATGTATTGCTACGGGGAGGGTCAGTGGTCAAGGCCATTATCTCCTGTGCTAAGGGCGACACGGACAGGCAGCGGGTAGTCAGGAAACAAGGGGTATTGGGAGAAAGGAAACCTATTGGATGTAGATGATCAGAATGTCAGGAGAGCTAGTTTCTAGGCCTTTAAGAAACACACAAATTCGCGCCGCATTCTCGATGGTGTAGGCATGTATGGCAGGCGTTGAACATTGACAACGAAATCCTTCTATTCACGATTAATATTACACTTACCGCAAACTGAAGCATGACTATTGCATAACTTTATAAAATTATAACACAATGAAATATTTAAAATTATTATACGACGATTTACAACCATACGGCCAACATTGGTTCATGTGTGGTACATTCATACTAAATGATTTAAACTGATACATCCTTTTCCCGCTATGTGCATAAAGTTACGTCAACTAATGGAAGTGAACTGTAAATGCATGCATTTATTATGCATTGCATATATTAAACATCATTTTGCCTGCACCTAACTGTCAATCAATCTGCGGATGGAAGGGTAAAGGAGAAGATGTGTGGCTGAGGCAGGCCTAAAGCGATGGATCGATCCTGGCTAGAACCGGACATCAAGATTGAAGTTTCTCGGAAAATACCGATTTCAATTTTCGGCACGTGTCATTTAGGGGGCGTGTGCTTCCAAGAACACAAACCCATAAGCGTGAACCTAACTATAAGCTACTTACATATTTAATTTACATGAAACTTAAAGTAAGGTCTGGATCGAGAAAAAAATGACTCCTCGCCTTCAGTGGAACTACTCGTTTTATACTGCAATTAAGTAATAATACCTTTTGACAATTTAACAAATGACCCCTGTCCGCCTGTGCGTATGTATCTCTTAGCCCATACATTAAATGTTGTGGGAACGGTAACTTCTTGACTCAAAATTTGAAAACATAGCTTTTTAAGTCTTCACGCATAATATTTTGGCTGGTTTGCATAAGTGACGTGAAACTCATCTGTCAGTATTCTCAATTATCACTTCAATTCAAGCAAACCGATCAAATAGGTTTCAATTTTAATATCTTTTATTAAAATTGAACTATATTATGCTACATTTTTCATCCATGCAATTACATTCGTCCAAACAAATGAATATATGACCTAGCATTATCTCCAAAACTTAAATAATATATTTATTTTTGGGAATTCCACTGTGAAAGATCTACTCCCGCTTGGAAAATGGCAAGATCATTTTGCCTACGGATAATTTATTCGGAGAAAACGGTACCATTGGGTGAAAATCGAGTTATTACTCGAGTTATAGGTACTCGTTATACAGCACCTTACTCTTCCGTGCGTCGGCTGGCTTTAGGTCACATTTTTTTGTTACGATATTAACCAGAAAATAAAAATTTTCTTATATATCCTCCGAGCATTCTAGATATCATTCTCTGAAGTAATAGAGTTAGCGATCTGCTATTATTAGTCGTACCGGCAATAAGCAAATCGTTGTCCAGAGTTTTTAGTGAAGCGGAGAACTAAGTCATGGGATATTTAGCTGTTTTTTTGTCTTTTAGGAAATTTGTATGGAAATTTTCCCTTCAATAACATGTACAAAGAGTAAACGGTTTTTCTTTTCCCAAGATCTTGAGAGAAGGGAAAATTGATTGAATATAAGTTAAAGAGGAAGTTACTCATTGTGAATTTGTAAATTAAATGAATACTTAATTATCTGCAGAGTGCTTATTTATTTATTATATAGTTAAGACTAGTTAGTTAAACTCTGCATTTAGTCCATCGTCAGGAGATAAGGTAGCATTGTATTGATAAAAAAACTTTTGCTAAGTATGAGGAAACTCAATATCAAATGATCTAATCGGCGCATATAAAATAATGGGATGGGATCAAGGGATGTATGCAGAAATAGGAAAAACAACTGAGAAACCAGTACCTAGTGTGAATTTCGAGTTGCCAGCCATCATATTTGGGCCAGACACATATTTGGGTCGCTTCTGTTACACAACGAATTCACTCAAGAGTATCCAGAATTATCTTTTTGGATGTTTTAGGCATTTTTTTGTTTGAATTCAGTCAAATTGCAGCTTGGTTTGAAAACCGAGTTATTCTTAAACGCACGTTACACCGCGCATCTCATTCCATAGCGCGTCGGGTGTCCTTTGACCATATTTTTTTTCATTTCAAAAACATGAAGATTTAATCAAGCCAGAAAATAAATAAAAGTTTACATGAACAACATTTCATTCACATGGCATGATTCTACTATATTTACGACCATTGTCAATATCAACGGCACCACCCTTTACGTAGTGATAGCGTTTGCTCCGTTTCCGAGCCAATGCTTAACTTTGAAGTTACAACAGCCCAACATGTCCGTTATTAAGTTAAACATTCTCTATTTTCGCAAACATACCGCCGATGTGTTTATGGTGTATTACTCAGTAAAATACACACTTGTATGCCATGAAAAATATGAATTCCTTTAGCATTTAAAACCTTCTATAGGTATTTTAAAGACTAAATTATATTTTTCGGGAGTAATTTTATTCCTCCTAAGGGCAACTATGTGTATTAATTCAGGGGATTCAAAAATTAGTCAGTAGTTATATATGCTTGGACCATACAAGCTAATAGATTCCTTTTTTTTCAAAGGATGAAAGAAGTTAGCTGTCAAGCTTATTACAAAGGGCATTTTAAATTTTGAAATAATAATTTAATAAATTTACATCTCAACATGACGAAGGCTCTTTTTACCTTTTCACGTTGAAACCTAAATAATTGGTAATTCTTTATGAGCTGCACTTTACATAGTGATGAAGTCATTGCGTTCATGGTTTTAAATTGATATGATAGAATTAAGCTAATATCCCTATAATATATTGATGCTGGTTCGTTTTAATATCATTAGAATAAATATTTTTCGATTCGCAATGGTATTAACCTTAAAAAAACTGTGTTCAATAAAAAATACTTCAACGTTATATCTCATGTACCTGCTTAATTTTCCAGATTTCTTATACGCATTGCTAATGTTTCTATTTCATTATTTAAATGATTATCGGTGCATACGACGAATTTTAACAACACCGGCCTGATGAAAACAGCTTGATAGGCATTAGGTAATTTTGAATCAAAATTAACCAGTTATCTAAGCCTCCACGGCTATCTCCCCAAAATCTCGAAAACCTCTGTTTAAATGTCACTCTCTGGGCCCTTGGTTCTAGCTCTGAGAGTGAGTACATTAGTTATGTATTTGGTAAGTAAATGTATCGCAAATCTTCCAGATTGTTGTTATATTTGATTTTTTGTGAGGCGAGGTGGCCTAGGGGTAGCACACTCGCCTGTGGATCTAAAGGTCGCGGAATAAATCCCCGGCGAAAAGGCGAAACATTATCAGCTCCTGAAATATATATTCTGGAACGAGGAAACTTCATATGACGGCCGAAAAATCAAGTCTGGAACGAGACAACCTAACAAGATATACAAGCCGGAATGGCTAGT
>LYUA01001540.1:7192-23959 GCA_002093875.1 Calopteryx splendens
TGAATCCCTTGATGGTGGTCATCAGTGGAATCAGCTGGGTGTTGGTGACCAAGCGAGTAAATTTATAGTGTAAAGTAGTCTCACAACTAAAATATTTAAGAGTTATAATCATATTCATTTTCTAATAAACTTACTTTTGCATGTATCTGGGCTTTTTTATCTCTAGTTTTCTGCATGCACAAATTAATATTAATAATGAATTCATAAAACAAAAACTCTCCTGTAATTTTTTTATTATGAATTTTATAAGCTAATTATAGAGTTATTAGAAGTGGCCTACATTTACTTTAGCTTTATAACACAAATAAACCTGCTACCTGGGGAGGCTTTATTTTAGGGAGATACTGGAAAAAAAGCAATTCTAGTGCAAAATTTAATTTTTTCCATTATCCTAATTCTATTTACAGTTTTGCCGCAATTTTCGTTTTACTGGGAAAAGATGTTGTGACTTTGTATGCTTGGATGACCCTTTACCTACGGCTCTTATAAGCGATCTTGAGAACTGTGCCAGTAGACTAACACTTCTTTCAAGCCCTGCATTGGCTTGCACTATAACAGCATTAATGGTTCTATTTGGACAATAACCAAAAGTTTTTTGAGGTAAGATTGATTCATGTGCACACACTACATTTTTTGTCCAAATGCCATGCTATAATGTTAAATTGCTAATGGCTGTACTGCCATAGTGGGTTTCATATTTTTAATACCAGTGATTCATTTAGGAAATGTTTTGTTATTTTTTTAATGAAAATGAATCAAACAGAAGTTACAACTGTCTGAAGTTTTTTTTAAATACTGCTTTATTCTTACTCCTAAGATTTTTGAAAATGTATTATGCTACCCTTTCGTAATCATATTGTATTTATGGTGGTTATTTTTGCTGTACATATGTTGTTTTATTTTTGAGTGTGTTGGCATATATTGTAGTTACTTATGCCTGTACAATCCCAAAACCTTTTTGGAAGAGGAGACATTTTTCAAATGCAGTCAATTTGCAATTGTGAAGAAAAGGATGGGGATAACGAAAAAATGCCCTTCATGCAACACCACATACTAACATAATATTATTGATTCATGCATTATATTAAATAAAATTTTTAAACTGTGCAAATAAAACTACTTTTAATAAGTCTTTCTGAAGCCCATAACTATTGGTAATGAGTCTCCAGCACAGAATATTTCAAATTTTCTGGAGAGAAAACATTTTTAGGAAAATATGAATCTTAAAAAAGAATAGAGGTGCAATTCAACCACATTTATCTGGAATCACTAATCTCATCATTGAATTGACCAGACCATAAGAACAATATATTTCTTACATAGAAAATGCCTCTTTAAGTAAACCTTGGTACATTACCTACTTTCAAAGTGAGAAACTTGATGATGTTGATGATTCTATGACTTCAGTGAAGAGTTGTGTCTACATTAAAAGTGATATTTCCTAGCTGCTGAGTTTACTTTGACACAGTGCATACTCTCCCACATAATAATTAGCAGAAGAAATAAGGAAGAATGCTTGAGGCCTTGCCACTTTGCTGACTATCCAAACTATGCTACTTAATTTTGGTCAAGCAAATAACCAGAAGAGTATATGGAACTAAGAGATTTCACCACTTTGTGGAGATTCGGAAACCAATGCATATGATATTCATGGACTTGATGAACTAATGATGTGAAGTTCGGGAAGGGATGGGTTTTATCAACCGTGATAATGCCAAGGAGGAGGATGAAAGTAAGGCATTTGAGACATAGATTCCATGAAACTATTAAAAAAAATAAAACTAAACACTAAACCAGAACAACAAAAAAATCCCATGAAGGACAACCAAGTATTGTTAAATATTTACAGCTTTGCATGCATTTTCAATTTTAATTATGTGCCAAGACACTCATGTTTTACACAATAATAATTGGAATAAATTACTGTGGAAAAAACATTTGATCAAAGTAATGCTTTTGGAGGGAGTCACCATGAACACAATAAGGGAGCTGAGAGCAAAATAGGGTTCGGAACTCATGCCATCCACTCTGGGCAGTACAGTGATGGAGAAGGAATTCACATTGGACTTAATCAAACTATGGAAGAGAATCAATTTAGGGACCTGTAAGACTTTCTGTTCTCTGAGCAGAAAGGTTTACAGGTCAAAGTAAAGTCCATCAAAATTAGATAGAAATAACAACAAAGATATGCATAAAAAATAAACCACAAGAGAGAGCCTTGTAGTACATTTATAGTCGGAACTAGAAAGTTTAATAGGGGATTACAAGTCTTCGCCTGGAAAGCCATTACTTACCACATTTAACCAAAGAGGAAATTGTCTCTATGTGCCAGTGATTTTTTTATATGTAACAATTTCTTTAGGGGTGCATTCTGTAATTGAAGGATCAAAATAATCATAACAGTGATTTTATGGAAAAGTGTAAGAAACTTATGCATCCTGGCATTTATTAAATTTAATACCTAAATCTGTCAAACTAATAAAAATATTAGAGATGATGCCAATTGGTTTAAAATTATTTTTCTTCTACCTCTTGTGCTATTTATTTTGATATTTTCTCCAATGTTTCAAAATAATGTATCTTAATTAAGAGCATCCAAATCACCTTAATAGATCTTGAAGCTAGTAATTTCTAATTTACACCCTTCTGTTGCTATACAAGCAAATGCTTTATGAGTTTTTGGTTTAATGGTATGTATTAGCATTCACATGTATATTTTTCACTGAGCTTGAGGTATCACTTTTGTGAGTAAGTTTTATCTTGTCAAGTTTTGCATCAGTTTTTTATGTACCTATAATATATATGGGGTACATGCATATTAGAACTTTTAGCACATTTTAGTGTAGAAATCAATAGTGATGAATGCTGAGAAATTATTTCAGGTAGAACCTACCTAGTACATATCTTTTTCACTTGAGTATCAATGAGAGAGTAAGATTACACTTACATATGCACAAGATTTCATTTTCAAGCTTGTTTTCCAGAAGGGTTTTAGATTTTAAAAGTGAAGGATTGATGTAAATTTACAGGATTGATAAAAATTATTTGCTTGAAAGTGCACATACTCTCTTGCAAGTATTTAACTTATTAGAGAAGAAAGATCTCCCAAATAATCTAGCATATAATAACCCTACATGGCATTTGGATAAATTTATTGTTCCAATTGATTTAGTATGTACTTATCACTTCTTAAGTCCTTTATGATAGCTAGAGCCCTGCTCAGGTGATTAAAATGCTTCTGCATCCATCATATTTCAATCCAAATCCTTAGACTTTACGAGATATCTGCATCTCCAGCAATCAATACATATATTGTTGTTTAATTTTAATTATGCTACAATACTATTATTACTATTTCATAAATAAAAAATATATTTAATCCATAAAGTTGGCCTCATTTAATCTATAAAATCAAATTCACTGAAACACTTTAAACATAAATTATGTTGTTATATCAATGTAAATACTGCAGATTAACCCCTTTAGGCGTGACTTTTAATCGGGGGTATCAAACTTCTCCAGCGTGTGTAACTCAGCATACGCATCCACCTAATTCCATGTCTCAAGAATGTGCAACACACCATTTGTGTCCAATTTTTCACTACGAATAACTTTAGCTGAGGCTCTAATTTATGTGTTTATGGAGATTGTTTAAGAAAACAGACTCTCTCTGCCTTCATTCTTTGGGTTTCTGCTCAACATTAAAATTATTATCAAATTAACAGTGAGTATAATATTAAAAATTATTTATTGAATGCAAGAAGTCTTTGATACTGTCAAAAAAATTCTCATTGTCACATGCTAAGAGATATAAATACATTGAATGAAAAATACATTGAATGAAAAATACAGTGAATGAAAAGCACACTATGGTCATGGAGTTCAACCAATGCAAACTGTGTGTCACACATGCTGGAAGGGTTAAATGACAACCTTCACTTTCCTATGCATTCCACATGAGGTGGCGGTTTTAAGCCTGAAATCAGGCTTCAAACCAACTTCTTCCTTTATGTTTTTACTGGCCTCTTAATTGTCTCAAAGTTTGTGACTCATCCTTGCAGGGCTCTGGTGTTAGCTTAATTTTGTAGGAATCACAGTAGCCTAAATTAAAACTGTATGTATATTTCAGGGGCAGCATTGATAAATATGGAAACAGGACTGTCAAAGTTGCATCACTCACCAAACCTTACTCTTAGGAATAAAAGCTTTTCAAACTTTCCTCTGGCCCTTGTTGAGGGATCTAAATACTGGATATAATTATGCATCGTGCCTTTATTGTTACCACACCAGAAGAATATTATCATGGGAACTAAATTTTCATACATATCGTGTAAATGATGGTACTCTTATGCCACATTTATGTAAATAACTGATATAATTTATTTACAGTTTAACTAAAATCTCATAAATAAACACTAATTACCTGTATGGTACTAATACTTATACATTCATCAATATATATATATATGTATATATATACATAGTAACTTATAAGATGGTTTTCAGCATTTATAATAGTCCTATCCACTCAAAAATCAAATGTATGGACTGGTTTCTGTCAAGCACATTCTTTTCAATGTGTCTTAATTTATCTCACCATAATTTATTTAATTTAGGTCAATTATTATAAAAACAATAGTGCCTGGCTGTCGTTCTTTTCCACAATATTGTTCCTCCTGTAATAATTTATTCACTGAAGTTTTTTTTATGAGTTGGGTTATTAAATGTGAACATTGATAATTGCAGACACACTGGACAGTTTCTTATTTGTGGTAGAGAGGGGAGGGGGGACCAAAGACCATTAAGACATTTTAGTTGCCTAATGTAAAAGCTCTAAAGGGGGTCTCCTTTAATATAACACATATTCTAGCAGCAATATGGGCTTGAAGAAGGAAGAAAAAATCAGTGGAAACAGTATTCTATCTCCTATATTTTCTATCTCCTTCATCTTATTTGCTGAGTTTACAATAGACTTTTACTTTAACTTGACAGACAATGGAACACATTTTTTCCGGAAGGAAATGTATTTTCCTAGGGGAACTGTACCATTATAGGTAGTTGCATCCAGGTGCATCTTAGACTTTTTTCTAGGAGGCATTTTGGTTTAGGAAGCTTTTTCTGTGCAATTGTGATCCCAGATATGTGATATGATATCTGGCATAAATTTTGGACTTACTGTATAAAAATTTTTCCAATGTTTTTCATGAAATTTAACTCCCCAATTTCACTGCATTTAACATGTGGTGAATGATTTACATACACAGCTGTAATATACTATTGAGACAAAAATACCTGCAAATTTACTTTTACAGATTAATTCCGGTAATGAATTTTTTAAATGTATTACAGTTGAGGTAAATGTCTCTTGTGTCAAATTTATTTTAGTTTGAAGACAAAGGTTACATTTTTTAATTGTTTCATACATGCAATGCAGTAGCTTTTTATTTTTTTATATGTAACTTTTATTAATAATGCTCCAAATTAGGAAGTTCAAAGAACTAAAAGAAAAAGAGGTTTGTGCTATTGGCAATAGTGAGAAGGAAATTTGGAAGATGCTTAACTTCCTGTTTTAGGCACACTTTCTATTGGTGGAGGAGCTTCTAAAGACTTTTATAGGTATTAAGTGTTGGAAGAGAGTAGTAAGTCGCTGAATGTGGAGGGATTTTAAAATCATAGATGAAGGTTTTTACACTCCCTAACAGTAAATATTGATACTGCTGAAACATAATAATTTGAATATATTTTATACATTTACGTGTCATTCAGAGGCTGCCTTAATAATTTGAGAAATTTAAGGACACTCTAAAATTGAGGGCAGGTGATTGGGTCATAATGAAACAGAAAGCTTTAACCAAACATTAATGAATGATAAAGGACTTATCTTACTTCAAATATGTAGGTACCTGCATATTATTTTTTTAATCATATCAGTTAGCCAATAATGGCAATGAGGTTTAGTTAATTTTGTGCTAAGGAACAAAGCATACCTATGCATTTACTTTAATCAATTATGCTTTATTCATTGTTCAGGTACATAGCTCCAGTATAAACAATGTCAAATTTAAATGTTTTATAGATTGTGACTGAAGAACAATTTTTGGTTTATTTCATGAAGAACATCATCTAAAGTCATTAAAAATAGCTCATCACTCTCTTTGTGATACATATTCACATCATAATCACTCTGAGGGAAATGTCACTAAATAGCTGTCATACACAGTGGTATTAAATTGACACATTATGTGTTATTCATCATGAAAAAATAATTTGACATAGGTAACTTGGAATGAAACCCAGATCTCTACGTCACTGGCCAGGTGTTTTACTCGGTGCGGCTCTCAGAAAAGCTTATGGTGATGCATAATAGATGTTTTAGGGATTGGAAGGGTCTAATCTAAAAACCAGTTGCTGTGGGAAGAAGAGTAGCACCTGTGTGCCTCTGTTTGCAATGATCCTAAACACTTGACTACTCAGCCAACTTCACCATGTGCCCTATTCTGCCTTCAGCTATGCCGTGGTGAACTATAGTGGTGGAGTGGAGGGGAGGGTGGTGTTATATGAAGTCCCATCCTACCCTCATGCACATCCCATGGGTTTGCGGTCTGGAGATCACTGCATGATGTCTCACAAATGCCTTTTTCAACACAAAAATAAAATATTTTTTTTCTCTGGCAGGTTAAAAAAAAATATCTTTTTCACACTCCTTGTGATTTGCTGAGTAATTTGGCATGTGATGGTACTGAATATGGCCTAAGTCTGAGAGAATATATCAGGCTATGTATTGAAAATCAATGTAACTGCATGGGTTTGGGGGCAAATTAATCAGAAAATCATGAGGAGCATGGATGCAGTATTTGTTTTTAATTAATATTGAAGGAAAAATCTAATAATACGTGTAATTAAAAGTCCACTTGTGAGTCATTGCACTAGGACCTTCAGTCATGAAGCCCATGTTGCATGTGGAAGGGACAGCAGGGAATATAAGGGTTGTTGTTGCATACCTGCTCCACAGCAATTTGAGTGGTCCGCAACATACAAATTCTATCTTTCACTCTGAATTGCTATGGTGGCCATCGTGCCTGCCCTGTGCTTGCTCTCCACTTCGTCCATTTTTCCTACTCTTTCCACATAATGTACCCCTCCAAGACATCACACTCTTCAAATACAAGTTCCATAAGCTTTTGCAAGAGCTGTACAGGTATATCTTTTAGCAAACCTAACTGGCAGTTAGATATCTGGGTCCAAATCAAATTCAAATTTTTGCTTATTAATCTATTGACATAATTACCATTTTTGATGAATTGCTTGTATGCATTTCTCTCTCTCCCTACAATCTATATATAGATTCTCATTGCATTAAATTATAAAGGAATGCCTAAACAGGGATTTTTAAAAATGATCTGTAAGTTCAATGCAGAGGACTCTGTGACTGTAAGGCTAAATAGATTTCCAGTGCTTCACCACCCCTTCCCTCTATAATTGGCATTTATTATTGTGAGTCAAATACTTAGATAAATGTTTATCTATTTTCTTATGCATCTCTCCCAACCAATAAAAAAACTAATTGGTAATTTTCCCATGCACAAATGTGTCCGAAAAACCATTAATTTCCAGATCTGATTGGAATGGGAAAATTATATTTGTAAAAATACTGTTCATGGTTGCTTTTTGCCTACTTGAATAACTGCTAAGGTTGAGAGGATTATCACATGGGACTCTATACAGTCATTCATTGTGTCAAAAGTAGTCACTAAAAATACCCTAGACTAGACACAGCACTTAACCTGAGATAGTATGATCAAAAAACAACTGCCAAGCTATTACTTTCTTTATCATGGATTCACTGAATTTTTCTCATAAAAACCTTGGATGAAAAAGTTTCTTCTCATTAAAAATTTGGAGAAAGAGCCTATTCTCATGAATCCTCTGCTGGAACTTAAATTGAAAATGGCATTGAAGTAGGAATGTTTTTTTTGTTCTCGTTACCTCATTTATATATGAAGAGCCTGTTTAAGTATTTTTAATCATTATAATAATGTTGCTAAAGATATTTCTCTATAATTTTACATTGAAAGAGTCAATCTTAAATTGGAATTACTCCAACATGTACAACAACAAATATTGATCATTGGTGCATAAATCAGTTTCATTACTCACACTGCTCTGCAAAAAGTGTAATTTAATAAAAATTGTCTAATGTGGCAGACATATCATCATTTTCTGGAAATAAAAATAGGATTTTCATCCTTGA
Source organism: Calopteryx splendens (assembly GCA_002093875.1). NCBI lineage: Eukaryota > Metazoa > Arthropoda > Insecta > Odonata > Calopterygidae > Calopteryx > Calopteryx splendens. The sequence goes on from LYUA01001540.1 coordinate 15,444, forward strand.
GCTTGTACATAACCAAAAAGTCAATATTTGTGGTTACATAGAAGGTAAGGGGTTTATAGGCACTTTCACCAGAAAATTAAAATTATTTAAATTTATTAAAATACATTTGAATGCACTCATCCTGGAGTTTTACTTCTGAAAGTATGATTGTGTATGCCGCAGTACAGAGCAAATTTAATCATTTTATAATACTTCTCCAAATGTTCTATGCCCTCCGTCCATAATAGGAAGATTTTCAGAAACAGCTTTTATTCATAATTTAGTTTGGTTTTCTACTTCAAAGTGACATCAGCTTTCATATAAAAATCAAGCAGGTTGAATGGATTCTACCCTAATCCCAACTCTATGTAATGTTTCTCCTTTGCTATATCATAATTTCCTACCAATTACAGTTGAGTAAACAACATTTAAATAAAATATTTATCCAATTTATGTTGAAGGGGCAATTTTGCATCACACCTGCTCTTAATCAGAATTAGGTGATTAAAGTCCAGGAAAGGGACAAAATATATTGAAAGAAACAATTGAATGAATTGCCACTACATACTACAGTGTTTAAATTCACTACTGAGAAAAGTAAAATTATCTTACCCTTTCCCCTCAGACAAACTTCCCTAGCTCTTGGTTCTTAATGGAAATATCCTGCTGGTTGTTACTCATCATAATCTGCCATACATTAAATGCATTTATTTGTAAAAATACGCAAAAATTGAGCCATGGGTCATATTGCCTATTCATAATTGATGAACAGAATACTATTTAATGACAATGGCATAAAGGGAAATTCTTGGGAGAGTACAATGATTGGAGCAGTTAAGAATAAATGGGATATTTTTTTCTATCAATTTATTAACTTAATTGAATTAAAATTGATGATTTATTATATATTGCATTTGTTGCTTTTGGGAGCAGCTGAGTGTGGTGCCTTGTCGACCAAGCTTTCTCACCCATTGCAGGTCGCATCATCATCAGGGTGATCATCATCAGGGTGGTCATAATCACCCTGATGATGCGACCAATCAATGCGATCAATCATCAGGGTGATTATGGGTGATCATAATCACCCTGATGATGATGATGCGACCTGCAATGGCCGCGAAAGCTTGGTCGACAAGACGCTACCCGCTACAGCTGCTCCCGAAAGCAACTAATGCAGATCATCCTCGCTGCAAAAATCTAAGAACTTTCATATCTCCTCTTGATTTATCATCTTAATAATCTGCTGTGTTAAAATTGCTGGGAGCATTTTTTTAAACAAAAGGCTCCAAACATAGCTGGTATGTTGCAATGGAAAATCTCTCGTAACTTTGGCGTTTTCTAATGTTTTTTAGAGAAAGTTTTACTTTGGCAGGAACCTTGACCAACATCACAGCATGCTTCTAGTAAACAAATATGTACTTTGAAGATGTTACTGACAAAGACTATTGTTGGGAAAACCTTTCAGAATGAAAAACCAGACATATTATTGCTGAAAAACAAATAAATAATTTGAATTACACCATTCTGTATGAGAGAAAAAAATTCAAATTCAAGAAAAGCAAATTTCCATTCTCTATAGATGTTTTTAACACAATTTTTACATTGGATCAATCTCTATTATCTTATTAAGAAAATTGTGAACCAGTTTCATTACAACTAATTCTATAGATTGAGGGTAGCTCTTGTTTATTAGGCTTCCATCCATCTATAGACGGATTGTGAGGCACAATAAGTTTTTACAATGTAACACAATTTTTTTACTCTAAATTTTAAGTAGTTATGCATTTCAATCATTATCCTTTAAAAATGTCAGTCATACTGTTTATTACGTGACACCCAACATGCACAATGTGATATCAGGGGTTTTATAATTATGTGCAATAAATCAAATGATTATTTTTTCATATGCATTTAGAATTTTTTATGCCATATTCTGAATAATTTCTTTCAGGTGATTTAAATGTAAATTAAGTTATTGACATTATGCTTACACATGATTGATGTTTAGGGGAAACTTTAGCTAAACTATTCCAGGTGTCAGTCCAATTAAATGTGTTATATTTTTTTACATTCATTGATAACCATTATCAATCCATGAATTCTCTTTAATTCCAATAAATATTGGATTTGAATTTTGCGAATTGTACCTAAGAAAGATCTTATGTGGTCAAGAAAAATTGAGAGGAATGAACATTAAAAGCAAACACCCGGGTCAAGGCCTTTACTACACCCATTCATCATTTGAAAGTTAGGAAACAACATAAATGGCTAGCATATGCTCGAGTTATTTTCAATCGATGTTAACTTTGATTTTTTAAATTTAAAAAATAATGACAATTCAAGCCCTTTCTTCCTCAGTTTCCATTTAATGTTATATTTGTTGTCAGAGCTTTATGATCTAATAGGATAAATTAACATTTTGGATGTTTTTTTGTCTGTGGGAATCACTCATAACATTCCTGTACATATAAAGGCATGCATGACCAATTAATGACAGATTTTTCCCTCCAATCTGATAGATAGAAAACAGTATTGCTGAAAAAACAAATTTTGCAAAGTGCCTGCAAAAGTCATTGATGGTTCCTTGATAATGCAAAATTAGCCTTACACAGACAGTGACCCTCAGGTAAATTCAATGGCTGTATATTTTCTACCAATTGTGCTTAAATTATGTTATCACTAAATCTTTAAGGGTTGAAGATTGAAAATGAGAGCATGGCATGTGGGAAGTAATGCATAACAAGCCAGTTTGCGAATCCTCATATAAAGATAAGGCTCAAGTACTATTATCTGTAAATAGGGAACAAATTTTAGTATTACACATAGAGTGGGGTAAGAATGTCCAGAATATTAATTGGAGTGTTCATGTAGACATAGTGAAACACGATGAAGATCACAAATGGGTTTGCATATGTGAGCTGAGATGAATTCTTTGTAATACCCAATGAAAGTTGGTGCTATTTTTCTTATAATTGCTGTTGTGATTATATTAGAAGCAATGTAAATAAATGCATTGAAATTATTTTTGGCTTTATATAGCCGTACTGATTGGCAAATGTTGAATAAATTTAATGCTTGTTATAAATGAACACTAAGAACAATTTTAAAGCAACTTTTTCATTAGAGCCTAGATGTTTAATATAGCTGCTTGTGTATTTAAATTACCTATAATGATGGATGGTGATATCAATGCACATTTTCTCACATTTGTAATACTCAATTTTAAAATGTGCATGTGTTAATATTTGCAACAAAGCAGATTTGACTGAAATCTCTTTGAATGGTGCATTAGCCTAAGGTTTTGCTTAAGAATTTTTATTAAGATATACGAGTTCTATGTGAGAATTAAAAAATATGAAAAGACTTAGGTATTATGGAGTTCTAAAAATGTGCTTCAAGAAAATGACCAATGTGAAACTGACTGAAAACCTTTAAGTATAGACTTGGAATTAAATGACTTTTTACCTGAAAATTTTAAAAGGCACGTTCATGTTAACATGCTATAAATTTTGCATTTATATGTACTCAGCAATTTCTGCATATTAATCAGCATACATAATCAAAAAACTGATATATCCTATAACTATTTGTTAATCAATGATAAAGATTGATCAAAGTAAAATTGAGGGAAACCTTGCTAATTCTAAGTGGAGTTACTGTAAAAATTGTACACCTTAATGTTTTGAAATGCAGTTCTTTACAGGCAACATCTTTTGGCATATTTACATTTAACTGGAGCTACTTAGTAATTTGAATTATGTTCGAGAAATATTGCATGTATTAATTTCTGGGAGACATCACATTTGGTTATTAATATGAATTTTAAAATTTTTCTTTCATTTAATGTCTGTTTTACACTTAAAAATGCATTAAAACAGTTATATGTATAACTTACGAGTAGTGTACATTCTTCTTATATAATGTATAAGTGGAAAAATTGATTTACTGCTAGTATTTATATATGATTAGTATATATTCCCTTTACGAGGAATTAACAGGGTTTTCCTTCTCTCCATGTTGGGTGATAGTTGAGACATGGACTCATTTTATTTTCTTCTGTAAGTAGTTAGTGTGTGTGTGGCACAAAGTAATTTTTCCATTTAATCACCTTCAGTCAAAAATGCTGTTTACAATGAGTAAACTAGGTAGGTATGTTATAAATTTGATGAAATAATATTATTTTCTTATTTTAAAGTGTTTATTCAAGTGTTTAAAATATAATGGTTAATACCAGCGGCACAAAATTACTACTTATGTCAAATACTGTTAAGGTCAATAATATCTACTTGTAATGAATTTTTGTTGATTTTGATATTTGATTTTTCTATTCACCTTATTCAATGATGTAATTTCTTGATAAAAATGTACAGTTGCAACTTTTATCACATGTAAATTACTGCTGAAATACTGTTGTTTACATTGTACCCAACTTTTCATATATTCACAAGTAAATTTGCTATTAAAGTATTTTTCTCATAATCTGACTTTTTACCTCACTTTTTTGCCATAGTTATAATAATAATAATTTTATTTGTTCCACTGGGTATATTACATACCATGGACATCGCCAAGACAAGTAAAATTAAGCATACAAATTTCAGATAGAGCTCCTAATATAGCTCTACATCTTCGAAAAATTCACTAAGTGAATAATAGGCTTTCTGCTCGAGAAGAGATTTTACCTTCTTTTAAAACATGATAGTGTTGAAATACACCTGATCTTAGCAGGGAGCTTGTAGGGAGGCAGGGAGCAGGTAGTTGTCTACGGAACAGAGATAAAAAATAAAATGATCCACACAATTGCCATTCTTTTGTCTGTGACAATGGAGTGTATTTGGAAAAAAACTGTCACTATCAGAATGTTTTGGTGAAAGATCACTATTTTGTATGTTAAAAAAAATGAAATTTGGGATATTTCAGATACATATCTTTGACTTACAAAAGTTGATTGCTCTTTTTACAGAAGATGTACATAAATAATTCTACATGATATATCAACTATTTCTTTAAATTTTGAAGCAAAATAATCTACATGACAAAAATGGTGATCTCTTTGAGCATGGAAGGAACTAGAAATGGCATGGCCTATCCCTCTCTCATCCTGTAACCCACATCTAGGTCCTTTCATGATGTCAACTCAGAAACACTCTTAGTCTGAAGCAGTAATTCATCTCGAATTTTGTTTTTGTGTGTTACCACATTTTGCACACTCACTCACAAATATTTGCAGTGAATTTAAAGCAGGAGAGTGATAAAAACTTCCTATGCATATAGGGAAAACGCGAGAGTCCCCAATATGATTTCACAATCCAGCTACCCATCTTGTCAAGAGCTCGCAAGCTGGAAGACATCTCTAGTTCCTTTAATGCTCGAAGGGTGGTCTAGCAAACAGGTAATAGACAACACTACCAGTGCATAGTTACCTTAAGATTTGTTGATCTCAGGTCAAAAACCTTTTCTACAAGTTATTTTCTCATATTTCTAACCAGAATCTAGAAATTATGCATAAATATTCTGTGATTAAATGACTCATGCAATAGGGCATTGATCTTTGAGTCTTGTGCAGTAATCTGAGGAATGTCACAGTGGTGACAATCTGTCCAAAGTCACTTGACTTCAGACAGTGTGTCATCACGGTACTCTTCCTGAGTCAAACCTTCATGCGCAAAAATACCCATTGATGGTCAGTAACCTTTGATAACAGAAATATTGATATGAGTTTCTAATAATATCCATGTTGACTTCAGAGATCACACCTTGTATGACAATATGGGACCCAGTGAGGTTTGATAATTGATGATTTTTTTAAACTGTATACTTTTGGTTATAGCTGCCAATAAGTTGGCTAACACATGAGTGCATAGTTAAATATTCTCAGACTGGATGAGTTGTCAGTTTATACTAATATCAAGGTTGACAATTCAATTGGATAGGAAATCTCACAATAATAAATATTCAAAATACTGACTAATTTAAAGAGTTCCTCCTATTTATAATTTACACCAAAAATATAGGTTTGTAAGTAGTTAGCAGCTAAATTGTCAATGACTCAATGATAGTGATATATCTCAGATCATGAAATAGAGAGATATAATAAGTAATTGACTGCATGTTTGAATAAAATTTGGTGGAGGTGGTGTGCAATATTATAATTAAATATGAAAAATGGTAAATTAAGCAGTTAAATGGGAATAAGACCCAAAATAATATATGAAAATTAGCCAGTAGTCATGTATTTGACTTTGAGCTTGTAAAGTTCTTAGGGGTAATGCTCACATCCAATCTTTTATTGGTAGCACAAATCAGAAAATTATGCAAGACAGTGTTAAAGACATTTAGAATTATTTAATGGTTTATGAGGAATGTAAATCAAAAGTAAATTAGGAGGTGTCATTTTGACCTCATTAAGAATATGATGAAAATATTTTAGGCCTATCAAATGAGTTAATTACTCAAATTTCAAAGAGGAACTTTTAGTTTGCCAAAAATTGGTACAACAAGTGTCATCAGAGACAGGTTACTTGAAGCATGCAACCATAATTGGAGAAAGGACATTTTAAAGGTGGTGTTGAATAGGAACTTCTGGGTACACTACATCAGAAAATGGCATAAAATTCAACAACGGTAGTAAATGCCCCACCACCTGATCTCACAGGAACTATAAGTACTGTCAATACCCTAAATTCACCAACCCTGATATAATATGTAATACTGACTCACTAAAACTCTAAAAATGCTTGATTATGAATTGCTAAATTTAACTATAAATACTTTGACCCTTGGGCATTAGTTAAGAATAATTATTATGTTGAAATTACAATAACAACTTCATATTTGCTCCTAAAATTCAAGATGAGAATATTTTCCCTTTAGAACCCTTTAACTGTGGAGGCCAGTTTCCCCAGCTTCAACAACTGTGTGTGGGAGAAAAGCGAATAGGGGAATATTTTCCCTTGCAGCACATGCTACGAATGTTCAGGTAGTGGGCCCTTATAACCTTTTTCTCTCTTTTCTGAGAAGAATAAGAAAGGGTGACCAGTTGAAGGAACATTATCCTTTGCGAGCAAAACTGATTCATGAGAAATGAACTGATTACTTGGAAAAATTTACATGGTAAATACAACATAGCAAGCTCTCAGGGAGCAAGAGGCATAGAGCAGGTGTCACTCGCTACTGTGAGGGTTGGGCCGGCATGGACCCTCAGACTGGAAGACCATAAAACCTGGAGTAGGACTGGGAGAGGCAAGCAAGTGATGGTTAAACGCATAGAACATTTTCCTTACAGCCATCCTAACATATGTAGATATACGTTTCCCACAGTCAAAGGGTTAAAGAAACTGAAAGATGCTTTCATGAAATGTATTCTCCAACTAAGTATCTATTTGTGAGATAAATTTTCTCGAAAAGTGCACCTACCTATTGTAAGCTCGTTAAAGGGGAATTATGTTAAAGAGATGGTAATGTCTACAAGCAGCAAGAAGCTACAACACAAAGTGAAACTATGGAGTTTCCTAGATTTTTGTCCTGAAACTAGCTGGAGATAGTTTGAAATAATTTTTGGTGATTATATTATTTTCAATTCAAATAGTAACGATTGAATAAGAAATGTTACTTTTATTACCCAAGTTGAATAATTTTATCAGGATTTGTAAATTTTGTAAATGTATATCCTAACGTTTATGCAACCACGGTTGCGCATAACAATTTCGGGTTGTATGCATACGCCGAGTTGCAAGCAAGCCCATTCCTTATGCAAGTACATATATTGGTATGTACTTACTTATATATGGTACAGTGTACATATATTGTGTACAGTGTACATGTACAGTGTACATGTACAGTGTACATGTATGTATGTACAGTGTACAGTGTACATATATTGTGCTACTAATTAAATTTCTTGATGCAGTGTATGCAATAACGAAAATGAGATTTCCATACAAATTTATAGTCAGCTTCAACCATACAAAAGCATTTCATAGCATTCGAATCATACAGCATTTTCAATTAAATACCTGTTGTTTATGTCTTATAAAATTCATTTTCTGTAACCAGCAAATATATAGGGTTCATTAGGTGACTGAATTCACTTCAAATGCTCATGAAGCCAAATTAAACACTAAGTAGCTCAGCAATTGGCTAGATAAATAATTCAACAAGAATTAATCAGCAACATTTGATGCTCAAATATTAGCTGTCATTCTATGAATCTCTTCACAATGGTCAAACTTTGATATGAAGATTCACAAAACAATACTTATACAAAAAAAAGGTGATAGAGGTGATCCTTCCAGTTATTGTCCAATATCCATTATCCCCATTTTTCGTAAAATCTTTTAAGTGATCATAAAAAATCAACTCTTAGCTCATTTGAACTGAATAATCTGTTTTCCCCTCAACAATTTGGTTTCAGGCCAGGTAAACAATGATTCAAGCTGTTGAGTATTCAATTCAGTTTATTCTAAATACGTTTGAAGAGAGATCGTTGTATCCAAAAAAAATCCACTGATAAGTCCTGCCTTATATATTTTGCTAAC
>LYUA01001540.1:36836-53710 GCA_002093875.1 Calopteryx splendens
GGAAGAGAGTATGCTCCTACTGCAGCTCAAAGAAAATGAGAACTCCTGCTGGTCGGAGCATAAATACGTCATGGAAGTGCATAGGCTGCGATTTACCTCAGTGCAAATTAGTTTGTTATCTTCAATATCACCAAGAAAATTGATTGGAAATAAGGAATTAAATCCAATATGAAGTAAGATAATTTTGTTACAATAAATTAATATTTTATTAAAACATTCAAATTTTAAGATAAAACTTTATTATAGTTCAAGTTATTTTAAGTTAAATAAGTAATGTCCATAAGTTTCTCATCACAGAGAAAAATAGGCCTACCAGCGGGGAAATAGGGTATTTAAATTTCGTGTGTGACATTACAATTGTAAGACGATTTGGTTTTGAAGGGAGCGTCCCATAAAGGACAAAAAAACATCAACTTACAGTAACAGAAAAAAGTAGTATTATGCGCAAACAAAACAATTACTTAAGCTTTCCATCTTTGGAATTCTACTTTCAATTAGGAGCACACTTCAGTACACTCTCTCTCAAGTTTTTACTGATTCATACAGAGATGGTGAATGTGAAAGAAACTACAGTTCACCGGGAGAACATGCCATAGTTGTCAAGACACGGCACTTAGACATCCCTAAAACATACACCATGATTAAATGATATTGTGCAAGTATTCAACCTAATTATTGAATCCTGACCCCATCCATAATTTTTTATAAACTACAATAAAAACCAATACGAAAAATATTCTTTAATTTGATGAGGTAGTGAGAATATGTACAAATACATTTTTTTGCATTGAAAAAGGAAAAAAATGAAGAAAATGGTCTACTGCACATACATATGCAAAATGAAAATTACAAAAAGCTCAGTCCTTGTTATTTTTGCTGTTAAAATTGTTAATATGCATAGCTATACACAGTAGATCAATCTTAATAGACTATATTAAGTGACACAAATGATATTTTTTGAAAATCTGGGCATTATTACTCATAGTTCCTAAGTAGGTTGAGACTTCATAGAAACTAAGTTTTTCAACTTTTATGCATATTTGAACTCATGACCATGAATAATCCCCAAGTGTATCCATATTGTTATTCTAAAAATGAAGTCTTCAACCATTGTGAATCCTATTACAATCCCACAATAAAAAATTACTAATTAAAGGAAAACAATGTTATTATTAGCAATGTACATTTTTAAAGCAATTTAATTTTACATTATTTGGATTTGACCACCTCCTTTCCTCCAAATTAGGAAAAAATGCATTACATTCTTTTAATTTGACTAGGTACCTCGATGTTAAACTCATCATAGGAATTAAAACTCCTTGAGCAGTTACATTGCGACTTTAGAGTAGTTTCCTACTTACAGAATAGATTAAACATGGATTTGATTGAGAGACTATATATAGGTACTACCAGAAGGTTTATACTATGTATACATTAAAAAAATTGCCACATGATCCAAGAAATACTTTTATTTCATACTAAAGGACTATTACTTGCGCAGGAATAAGTGGTACATAATCTATGAGACATTCACAATTAAAAAAACATCAACACAGTCATTCAGGCACACATGTTCACAACTTTTTGACTTTCAGGAGACAAGCATTTAGGACTAAGAATACTGATTTCAGGTTATTCCTAATCTAATAGATTTTGACACCAAGGAGAATTTGGGGGGACGGAGAAGGAAGAATACACTTTATATTTATTGATTCAACACCCTCACATAGCACAATCATACAAGCACAGAACAAAATCACATTCACTTTCTCCAAGTTTTTCCACCAACTTCTCATTCTTTCAAGCACACAGATGAAACAAATGTGTGTGCGAATGAATAGGACAGGACGACGCAGCGAAACAAAAATATATTTTTATACATTTGCTTATACTCTTTTCCATGGGATTTCTAGGTAAATAATTAAGACAGGCACACACCATAAAAATACTGTCACTCTTCACGATAGAACACTTCTATTCATTTCCCCCTATCGACAATCAAACCTGTCTGCTCTACATACAGACACACTCGAAGAGAAATAAATGACCTCCACTTGTTTCTCAAAAAAATTGTCAAGCAGAAGTAAATTGAAAGATGTGCACTACCAAGACTTTCCCCATTCAAAAATATATATTTACATCAATCATTATAAAGCCTGACCGGAGACATTGTTTAGCTGCTGTTTGTACAAGACGATGGGATTAAACACACAGATCAAGAGTTCAAGATGTTTCTTGTGCTAAAGGTACAAGAATAGCCTTTCATTCAGCTATAGGCCTCGATATGGCAAGTATTTCACAGCTATATTATATCAAAATAATGAAAATAAATAAAATCCTTACACCAATAAAATCTTCGATGTATATATATATATATATAAACTGATTTGATGCTCTCTTAAACCAGCTACATCTTCTATAAGTGAATAAGTTAAACAAGGCTTCACAACCATTTCCTTAAAGCAGAAAAAGCCAAAATATAGTCTTTGTCATTATAACAGACATTCAATCCATAAACAAAAGTATATAATCTTGAAGATGGAAAAATTAAAAACGAACGCATAATACCAGTCATAAATGAGCTCAAGTAGATTACTTCATTTACAAAGAATCTACGAAATGTTTGCATTCATTGGGAGATACTTCAGAGGAGCACTTCAAGTACTTCAGTTTGAGGAAATCAAATGTCAATGGAAACATTCCAATGACACCAGAAATGTACAGGGGAAAACACACGTGATGTACAGTATATCACAAAAGTTTACATAACACAAACTCTCAATTTAAAAACAGTAAAAAGTAAAATAATTTGTATTTAGGAGATTGGCATTTCCAAGTAATTACTTTAAAATTTTTAAATCTAGGTTTTTGATCAGTTTAAAAAATAAGTCTTTCTATGCAAATATAGCTACAATAACCCCCTATACTTATACAACGGACACTTTTGCCATATAAAATACAACTTGTTTGCATATGAACGAAAGAATGTGAAATTTAATCACAGTCTGGGATAGCAACTATTCTAAAGATAATTATTTTTAATTCTTGCACATAAGTTCCATTTTCATCACATGGTCAAATATAGTGGGAGCTATCAATGAGGCCATTTAACCAGAATTTCACCATGTGTGACAGACAGAAAAGCAATTGAGAGTAAGAAAAAACCAAGAGTCGACACTTAAATATTAGAATTTGCCAATGGTCAAAAAGATATTTCTCAATTGCAATGCATCAAGTTTGTAAGACAATATTTTGCAGAAGCTAAGTAGAGAACTTAACCGAGACGGAAAGTGTGCACTGGGTAGATAACAGGGCTGAAAATTTGTTCAGGTCTCCAATGACTCACAATTGAAAACTTAAAAGAACTAGGTAGTTCCTCTGAAAGTAAAACTTGAACTTGTCTCATACTGCCTTCATTTTCCTAAGACCAAATTCTTAACCTTTTATTAATGTTTCTGCATGCAAATTAAAAATGCATGGCCAAGTTTTAAATTTTATAATGGCAAAACATTTATCGGCACATTAACTTATTGCTAACATTCTACAGTCACTTAGATACCACATTTGAGTTCATTCTAATATTTAACCAAAATGCTCCACTTCCAGTACTTCATATTGATAAATAATATGTCAATGGCACAATGAGAGGGCATCGCAAAATGCAATTCAGTATTTTAAGTTTTCAACAAAATTATTTCATTTGACACATAATACTACATGATTTTTATTAAAAAAATAGGGAATTAGGCAAAAATTCAAAAGCTAAGTCTAGCTTAGGGGATCAGAATCTAGTCAGCTACTACAAAACAAATCATCGTGGGCTTACTATGAAAATTTGAATACAAATTTATACCTCATCAATTGAATTTCTTGAAGCATTTATAGTACTAAAAATTTCTCAACTTAAAAGCAATGACCATATATTCTGCAGAAAAGACCTATTTGTAAAAATTTTGTCAAGTTCAACCACAGCATGCCCATGTGAACTCCACACACATTATACACCACATTCACACATTTTGTTCACATGAGGAGCCATTTCACGTCGTCTCTGTTCACTGAAGTACTATTCCATTCAGATATACTAAGGCAATTATATATTACTTCGATGTCAATCAGCGATGGTTATATTCGATGGGTTCTTAACATGCATGATGCACCTCACAAGAGGAAGCTAACAGAAAGAACAGGGGAGCTATGAGAAACCCTCAAGTTGTCAATTGTCTCTACATACATCTTCAATGGGTGCTCAATTTATTTTTAGGGGTGGGGGTAGACATTTAACATCATTCTTAAAACAGGTTCAAGGTCGAAATGATTAAGAACCCCTAAGTTCGATGATTCTATTGGATGAGAGGGGATTAAGCATATCTCCAGTACCTTGCTCTCAGACACAGAAATTACACCTGGTAATTAATGATTCAGTACTAAAATACTCTCGAGACCACCTTTGTATCTTTTCTCATTCTAGCAATAAAAAAAATGTATTACTTCATATTTTAAAATAATTTGCCATTCACTTTAATGCACATACGTAAATGCACATCCAGTTGATATTTTGGTATTGAGAGCTTAAAACATATTGATATAAACAGAAACATTAATTGTGAACTAATAAATAACTGCACAGCCCATCACAAGGATATTAGATAATGATTATTGCAAAAGCCAAATAACTATTATGGGTTCTAAACAAAAAAATGTCACGAAAGATTTTACTAGTCTGTTAATATGCAATATCTCACATTGGTATAAGACAGTATTTCCTTTCCAAAGAAAAATGCAGAACAATGTCGTCTCACACATAAATTCTATAGTCAAGAAGCAGAAAAATAATAGTCCTTCAGATTACATCTAATATTGTATAAAAATTTGAATCAATATTGTAAATAGTTATTGTGATCAATTAAAATATGTTATCAAAGCCTTTTCAAACACTCCTTACAATCACAGGGATATGGCAGCTTTTCATTTTCTATACACCACTCGCAGAGTATCAACCCCTTGTAAAATTTAGGCTATGCCTGAAATCACATTGTACATTTTTTTTAAACTGCTACCTTATAAAAACTGTAATGTTTACAAGAATACCAAAAGCACTAATCAGCCACTTGAAAGAGAATATAGGTACATCAAAATTGTTTATATTTTTTTGAGGAGTGAACCTCTCAGTAAGGGAAGATCGGAAGCTGGTGACACTGAGGACTGTTTCCAACAGCACAGAAAATATCAATGTCTCTAGTTTGATTTGCAATGTCATTGTGAATTTACGTGCGTGATACTATCACCTCAAACAGTTGACTACCTTAAAACTGGGCAAAATATTAACTTTGGTTTTAGTTGTACACATGGATCCTAGTTTAGAATCAGGAACAGCAATTACAGATACATTTCTCCTAGCCATTAAGTTATCACTTTTTACAGCATCTCGCAAATTTTGCAAGGGTAAATCCCCTGCCAGTTAAGTTTTCTTTATACATGTATCTGGGCATGAAATATTGAACTTCTATACTAAGTGATCCGTAAAAAAAACTAATGGCAGTAATATGAATGCCACACTTTTTGAGTTAACTTCCTTAAGTCAGAAGAAAATAATAAGTAATAGTAAAAGTGATCTTCAATTACAGAAAAGGCATTTTAACCATGCATTATTACAAATTGAATATTTAAATACACCATGGCTTAGACACTGCAAGTAGAGCATTCGTACCACTTTGAGATTAAAGCCATTTTCAGGAATGAAGTTTCATGCATTTTGACTGTGTGCAGAAAACTTGTGCAATTCATGTTAACAAATTATAAAACATGTTATCTGTCATGCAAAAAAACCAATTATTTGAGATATTCTAAACCCAAACATCCAATAAGTCATCATTTCATATCAAACATTTAGCTACTGTATTGCCAAGGTATCAAAAAAGTAATCCCTCTTTCCACAGGACAAGACAAACAAAATTCGATCAGAGCAAATTGAACAAGGCTGTTGATTTCCAAATTTTAATAACCTCAAATTCATTTTGGATCAGGTTTTCTTTGCTGTGATTAAGAAATGTGGACTTAGAATTTTAGGTAGAGAGCCAGTTTCATGGTAAAGTTAAATCAGTATCTGACAATTCTGACGATCAAGATGATAAGATTTTGGCTTTTATAAATGTACAAAATAAGGTCAACATTAAATCGACAAAATCATAAAAATATTGATACTACTACAAATGTTATGTAGTTATTATGTCATGGAAGCCTTTAGATTTAATGAAAAACAGCAAACTAATGCTACAAAGAAGGGGGATATCTGTTTATAAAGTCAAAGAGGACCACAGTAATTGTCAATGGAAGCTCAATTTAATGAGCTGCCTTAGGAATACACTCTCTTGACAGCAAAACTGAGATTTCTTCCAAGCCCAGAATTTTTGAGAAACTTCTTCGTTAATATCACATACCAGCAGTAGTAACCAATTTCATTAGCACAAAATCACATCACAACTTCCTGGAGCCTCCCGTCAAGCCAACTGTATTGTGTTTTGCCAGGGCAAATACCAAACAATGTCTCCACTGTAGAACCTATTTATCATAGAGTGCATTAAAAAAAATCACTAATATTGCACTAGTCTCCTTTTCAACAATTTTTCTCTTCCAGTAAAAAAATCATTCCATGGGCTACACAGAGGAAAAATCCCCAAACTTACTCATGCATATATGGCTGAGCCACCATGCACCTGCCTATCGGTTGGTGTGGCACACTACCACTCGGAGCTGTCCTCATCCAGGCAACAGGCACGGGCGGCCCGGGACAATGGCACGCAATTAAGGGCAAAAAGGCGTGGCCGCCCGCCGGAGCCTAACCAGTGTGAAGTGGCTTGTCTGGGGGTCGGGAGCATCCGGGGAAGGCCACCTGACCCACCTCGCACTTGTACAGCTCCAGGGCTCCCGCAGTGCTCGGTGGCTCCCCCCCTGGGCCCGCCTCTGGTGGACCACCCACGGGGGTCCCACCCCCTCCCGAGGGCCCACCCCCACTCCCTGGGGCACTGCCCCCGTGCACCCCCTTGTGCCTCTTGAGAGCAAATCGGTCGGAGAAACCCACATCGCACACATCGCAGCGGTGTGGCTTCTCGCCCGTGTGGACCTTCTTGTGGTTCTTCAAGTGGGTCCCCTGCAAAGAGGGTGAGAGAGAGGAGAGAATTTAGCACCACCCAATGGGCCACACCCGACAAGCAAGTCCAGGCTATTCGGCCAGGGTATGCTCACATGTTGCATTGCACTTTAAAAGGGGGAGGAAATGCAGTGTCACGTGGAAGCACTCAATTTGGCTCCAAAAACACAACATATATGTCCCATCAAGTGAGTTATTTTCATACCATGACACATTGAAGGGCTGATAAAATAAATGTACCATTGACAGAATTCAAATTTGAAAAATTTTAGGGGTAAATAGGCATGTGGGGCTGAATATTTGACAGAGGGGAGTAAAGTCAGTAAACATGTGAAAAAATAAAAGAGCAGTCCCTCATTCTAAGTACATACTTGAGGCTCATCTATGTTAAATCATCCCCTAAACTGATTTTGCACACCAACGCACACAACACGAAAGTCAATATTTTTCAGTTTTACATTTCACTACCATTTTTGGTTGAAAATTGTTACAGAACATATCTGTAAAGATCAGTGAAATCGCTCTCATTTATGTCCATAAATTTATAATGGTTCTGATGGTGACAACTGAAAAATTATCAACATCCAACACAATAAATAGACTATAAGTAATGATGCCTACTTTCCTGATCAACTACCTACTATGAGGCATCTAATTGCTAAATTTAGTACTTAGTGGTGCTATGAAGGAAAACTATCCATAATTAAATGTCTATAAAACTGTCTGTACACTTATATACCAAATTGTATGAGAAAATACAAAAAATACTACAATATACAGTAAATATTTGTATTATACAATATTTTAAGAAAGCACTGATCACAATCAGCATAAGGACTTACTGTTAATGAAAATTAATGCATGCCAAAAATACTGTTCAAGGAACAATTTTACCTCAATTACCCCTTTTTTCTAATATCAAAAAAACTGAAATTATAACTAGTTCTTTACAAAATTGACTTATTTTATTACCAAATAAAAAATTAAAAAGTTTTCATATTTAAGTTGGTACAAATGGAGAACACTGCAGTTTATGCGAAAGAAATAAAATGCACAATTAATGCTTTAATGAATATGCATCACAAATATAATGACAAAATTCAAATTTCCCAGATGATATTTTCTTTTTTCCCATGATTTTTGTGCCATGGATATTCAAATCATGAAATGTCAGCTCAGAATGCACATATTGTTCAAGATATTGGATTAATCAGGGAAGCCAATGATATTTCAGATGACAGTTACTCTCTATATGGAGTCTCATTATTCTTCTGAATTTCCATATAAAAATAATATCTGTTGTGTGCATATTTTCTGAAAAAAATCTGTTCTAGTGATTATAGTCTGATTACATTTATAACACTATTCACTCACTACCTGCCTTTCAATGATCCAAAAGGTACAAATGTTAATGAATGATAATTGATTTATGCTAAAATTCTACATAAGGAATTTTATATTGAAAAACAGAAATAAATTTCTAATTGTTGCTTCACTGAATAGAAAAATATTAAAGACAAATTATTAATTTGAACCATTTACATATACATTTAGTACCCATACTTCACAATTTTTTGCATTTTATGATGATCTGTTGCATCAATTTAAAATGTTCAGAACATTACTGAAATCTTTTTGAATCCCCCTGACTTAACTTGGATTAAAATTAGAAAAGGCAAAAAATAATAACAGAATGGAGGAGACTTGAATGCTGACAAATGGATTAGCGAATTTTCTTTCCCTTCCCCATTCTAAACTTTTTGAGAAACAAAAACATTCATACATTTGAGCCCTTTCACTTAGTGTCTTTAAAGATCTAGTTTCATGATCCTATGACACTTCCGTGTTTCTTCACATCCAATGAACTTGAAGGATTATAGGTTTAACTTGAAACATTTGAAATCTTTAAACAGAATAATCCTTACACCCAAATTCACAACTAAGATTTTATAAAAAAAAATTTATAAGTAAACCCCATGCTATATCCTGCTGAAGAATTATATAAACAAATCAAATATTTTTTGTGCTTTTCACCTGGATGGAAGAATTTTAGGCAAGTTGCTATTTGTAAAGGCCAATTTACACAAGGCATTTATTGCACTGCACTGCCTTTATATCATTGGTGTGTTCTTTCAACACCTTGTTGGTTTAAACCAATGTGTTCTGAAGACTTAAGTATACTATAATTTTAACAAATTTATTCACTTGTCCTCTTTAAGAACATATGTTCTTAATGTTCAACAGTAATAAGCAACTACGACTACTGAATACTTTATTACACATTTTATTTAGTTCAGAAGCTATAGTGATACTGAATATAATGCCTACTTTAAAAAGTAAGGATTACTATTTTAAGACAACTTTTGCCCTCAAACAATCCTAAAAACTACTGAACTTTATTTCATGAGACTAAGAATTGCACAAAACCAGAAATGTGATATGAATAATAAATTCCAGTTAGATAGGATTAGTATGAAGAGAATAATCACAGCAACCTGATATAATTTTCCATAAAATGAAAGAAATTAACAAATAGATTAAAAACATGTCATCCAAATGCGTGGAAAGTAAAATTATTGTTCTTGTTATTGATTAAATGTAACTCTCAAATTAGTATACCGATTGCCAAACAGCACATATTTTTTTCACAGTTCATAAGAAAGAAATGTTAGAAGTGGAGTGAAACTTCTTGCATTGCTGTAACTACGAGTTTGACATCATATTTCATGGAACAAGGTAATTATAGTCCATCAAATAATTACACCACACTATTCTAAGGCAATTCCAAGGAACATTGGATTTTGTAATGAAATTTTTCAAGTTTTTGGAATACATTATCTGCCAACATTGGTATTTTCAGCATCACACTCCAAATTATTTTTAAACCTATGGTGATCTGCTGAATAGCCAAATTTTCCATTAATATTTATGATCATGTTTATTAATGGTTGTACTTTTTTAACATAACATAAATTAACCATGTATTTAAAATCTAATTAAACCCACTCTAAACAAACAGACTATATATTTAGTAGATTTAAACAAAGCTTAAGTGTGGCTGAACTGGTGGAAATCTATTGAAGGAAAGGCTTTTATAATTCTCCACGTCTTTGAAAACTGTGAAGTTATGACAAGTATAAAAGCATTTGCTTCAGAGAATACATATAATTAAACTAATTAAAATTAAGCCAAAACAACTCCCTGTAAAAAGAGTACATGAAAATTAATATACCATTTTTAAAAAGTAAGACAACATATATGAAACACTTCTTCACATAATAAGAAAAATACATTGAGATTTTAGTTCCTAATTACATTTACCAAATATTTTTGTTTTAAATATTATACAATGCATAATCAACACATTTTACATTTGTTGTGCAAAAAATAAGTAAACAAAAAAAATTAAAAATACACACAAGAACACACAACCAATTGTAAGTTGTTTTTATATAACATTAACCAAATAAATAAAATAGCAGGTTCTTTCACCTTTAAAACAGGGTCTTAAGTAAGCAATATCTAAGACAAATAGATGAAAAACACTACAATGAATCATTTTTCAGTGCATATGGGCTGATTTAATTATGCCCAAATAGTTTCTTTAACACTAATAATCTCTCTGCAAGTCCTGTAGGTTACTAAAACATTTGGCAATATTTTAAAAATCCCTCCAATTTAATAATAAAAGTGAATTTCATTATGAATACAAAGAAACTAGTATTAAAAGACTGCAAATGAACTGTTTGAGACTGAACCAACTCATGCGATAAAAAAAAGAAATTTATGGATTAACCCGATCAATATTCCAAGTAATGAAATACTACAGTGGAGAAAATCCAAGGAGAATTAAAATGCTGAGAAAATATTTAATGCGTTCACCTTGTAGGCAAAAGCCAAAATTAAATGCATGACTCAGTGACAAAGCCATTCACGTTGACGTTTTAAATCCACATCCTGATTTATAACAAAACCCTCTAACCAACATAAAAAACCAAGAAGTACTCTCCATAGTTATGAATTTCTATGAAATTGAGAAACATTAAAAAAAAAAAATTTTTAGTAAATCAACTGGCTGAAGTGCATGCTAATTTAGAAATGGGAGCATCTGAATTTGAATTCCATTTAAAAAAATTCCATTTTCACTATAAAAATCTCATAGGTGTGCTTGCATCAGCATATGTATATAAAATTTCTGTTCCGGATTACCTGCAGTTTTTTTGAAATATTACAAATGGAAGAGCTAAATAATTCAAATATAAAAAAGGGAAATTGACTTTAAACCCAAAACTCTTTATGAACAGTAGCTATTTGATATGCTACAGAAAAGAACATTCACATAAACCAACCACAATAAACACAGAATACTTAAAGGTGTGCCAGAGATAAAACTGCACTCAAATGGCATTCAACAAATAAAATCATTAACAAGTTTATTCTGTCATACAATATTAATATCTCATTACATAATTTGGTCATAATAGGATCTTAAATGATCCAAAAATATACACATGTAGTCAGTCATTAATGGACACAAAAAACAATATATTCAACATTTGAAATCCAACAATGATCACAGAAGGAAAACATAATTGAAGGCAAATCATAAGCAAAATGTACATGTTAGCCAGCATAAAATAAGTGACAAAAAATCCATCCCAAAAAGCTGTCACAAATGAGAGAGCTGGAGAATTCTTGAAATAAAGCTAACCAACATTCCAGAATACCAAAGTTTTACACTAGCAGAAGCCAAAAATGGAAAAAAAAACACATTAAGAGAAAGCAAAGGAATATTATAAGCAAAGGTTGAATAGTTATGCACAGAGGTTACTACAGAATTAGCAACAAGACATTTAAAAACAGTTAAGCATAAAAAATCATTTAATATTGAAGATAAATCTACTCTCCAATCCCATAATATTCTTAGCCCCGGGCTTCCAATATGCATCAACAGTGGAGAGCATTTCACATCACTTGATTCTTTGAATATATACTTTTGTATCATATGAAGAAAAGGTTAAAACTCGTAAAGTAATAATGATTACTTATAGAAAGTCTGAGTTAAATTTGCCAATAGAAATGGTTTAGTTTTTTGGTGCTCCAATGGCTTAAATAGTTTTAGCCTCATACAAATGTTACCACTTTGTACGCGAAAAAAATTATTGGCATTATTCAATGAGAGCTCAATGCCTAAAGTACTAACGTAAGATTTAGAGGATCTTAAAAAGAAAATACCATTTTATTAGCTCAAAATAATAGCTGCCTGATGATGAAGTGTAATAGATGAAAACTGATATTAAGAACTGTGTAAACATAAAACAACATTCACAAAAATCATTGCCCAGAATAAATACACACCTTTTGGTATTCAACTGGAAACATGAAATCATCTCCCAATGCTAAAAATAATGGTGGATTAAAAAAATCCAATACTCCTTTAATTCAAATATCAGACAAACTGGCAGGGACAAACAATAGAATACCTTCCATAATCCATCTATCTGCTTAATTATTACTCATCACCTATTACTGACAGAATTATTTCTGTAAGATATACAGTGAAATGCTCCACAAGACGAAATGTAAAATATAGAGCTAAGCAAGGAAATGAACCTGAAATGGCAGAAAAAAATCAAAAGCCTATAATAGAAATGAGATTCTCGGATGCCTTAGCCAGCTATTTCTCGGCTTTGATATTAAAAATCTCACCAAAAAACCCAGAGAATTTTCGCATGCTCTCTACTTGTGAATCTGCTCTACAAAGACCTCATTGTCAAAACCACCCATTGCTTTTAGGCATGTGCACTAAAAAGGAAAGATATCTAAAGACTTAGCAACGCATTTGCAGGGTTATTTAAGAGGTTTGATAGTGGGTGTGCGTGCAAGCGATTGGTCCGTCCGTCTGTCTGCCCATCCCTCGGGCCTCACCTGTGAAAACGCCGAGCCGCAGATGTCGCAGCGGTAAGGCTTTTCCCCGGTGTGCACCCGACGGTGGTTCCAAAGGGTCGAGTGCCGCGAGAACATCTTGTTGCAAACGCCGCATGCATACGGCCGTTCCCCAGTGTGGATGCGCTCATGGTTCTTGAGCTGAGGGCCCTGGGGTGAGTGTTGCATGAGGGTTATGGCCCGAACCAAATGGTATGGAGGAAGGCGAAAGGTTGGGGTGGATCAAACACTTTCAATTTCCAATCTCCTCATCAAGCGCGCACACCCATACCAAATGACCTCTTTTTTTACAACAAAACACTCCAAGTGGCTTGCCTGGCTCCGAAATGCCAATTGGCACATGGGAAAGTAGTGTATATAACCAATTGACATGCACTATTCACCCTTTCAGCTAAAGTAGCTATCTGGCATTTGGTTATGAACACGTTATAGCAAGTGATAAGACTAAATAGGTTGGTGTTTGACTAATACCTTTTTAAGGATATGACTTCCTTAGCGTAAGTGTAACTGAAGAGAGAAAATTACAAGACTCAATTTTTCAACAAGAAAGGTGCCATTTCATTGGTGAAAAGCAAAATTTATTAACTCTTTCATCAATACCACTCTGGTTAAAGGTGGTAAATAAAAGAGTTCAGAAATAAATTCCTAGACTCCTCATGTTTTATGAAAGATATTCTTAGAAGTTACAGAACATTGTAAAATCTGATTTGTACCCTGTTATCTTCAAGTGCAACGTAACTTACCAAAGAAGGAAAGTACTTGAGGAAATTTTCGGTTTGCAACAATTTCCCCTACTGGTAAAACCAAAATTTATCTTACTATCATGTAAATATTAACAATACTTCCATGAAAAGCTTCAGGACATATTTAGCAGTGAGCAACACTACCTACTACAAAATACAAATAACACAGGTTTTCTGGAAGATGAATAAATGACTTATGAATTCAAGTGCAACGTAGCATTTCAATGCCATTCATTCTTTCCTAGAATCTAGCATAATTACATGGTATGATAATCGAAACTTAAAGGATAATTCACTTCTGAGCTTTAGTGAAATAATACCATATTAAAATTATCTCTTTATTCTCCTGATTATACACACAGCTCCACAGATATTTCTGAATATTCCTTTTTATGGAGTGTTCTTGAATTTAATTTTGACCACATCATCTCCTGCTTCTTCATTTTTTTTTTGCAATTTCCTTCTTTTCCATTTTCAAAAATATTTTACTTCTGCCTACTTTACGTCATCACAAACAAGCCTTGCATACATGTCCCATAATACTTCAAACAAATTCTGGAAAACGATGTAAAACTAAAAAATGCAACAGCATCTATTTAGCATTATATTAAGCTTAAGATTCACAAGACCACAGAAAGACAGGGCTCAGAGATTTTAATATGGACTAAATAGCACAATAGCTATCTTCCCAAGTTAGCACAGGTAAAGCTAGGTCTGATGATTTTCCACAATTTGTCACTGGAAAATCAATGATACATTTTAAGTTTTATGGGCAGCGATTGTTGGTAATATTCTTGGTATTTTAAATCCATGTAGTTTTATACGATGTCAATTATTTTCTATGCTTCTGACAATGTAGGAAACAAAAAGTTTTTTTACGACACTGCGTATATTCTAGCATGCAAACCCAGTAAACATAATAATAGTAAATATTGCTATTCATTAAATAATTTCTGTAAATCCAAAAACTATAGGCATAAATCTTCTACCAATAACTTCAATTTGCATTTTCCCCACCAACAAAAGGCAGCCATCACTTGTCCTAGCTTCACTTTCCAAAGTCCACCATTTAGTATTAAGAATTCGGCTTTTAAGTCAACAAAAGGACCATGAAATTATTATTAACAACTAATAAATTTAATGATATTAGATGCATGGGTGGATATGAGGTTCTGAATACGATGAATTTTAAAGTAACAGGAAATATCTTAACTGCTAAAATGATTGATTATAAAGGTTCATCAACTCAGTAGGTATTTTGAAAGTGCATACTAATAAGTATTTCCATCCTTCTGTTTTCATCAAAAAATATTATTCAGAAGACAAATTCAGTAGACAGGCATGCCACAAAGTAATAATTTTAGTCCCTTTATGCAAAACACATAACAAGATATTTTCATTATCTGATGTTGAACTACCTTTAAGAAACCTGTGTGTCTATTGAGAATGTAAAAACACTTAAACTCATCAGATTCACTGATATCTATGAATGAATCTGAATTTGAAATGTGCTAATTTGATATTTATGGAATAATTGGCAGGCAAAATGTTAATTTCAGACAGGGAAGTGAAGGGTTCAGTGCTTGTGATGAACCCACTTGCCCCTTTCCCCCCTGATCTCTTTTCATCCCAGTTTGAAAGCATCCCTTCTTGTTCCATTGCCCACAACTCAATTATAGAAGGGTGTGTACACTCCAACATCCACCTTCACACTCTGTAGAGATTTACAGTCCATGGACCTAGCCTTCAAGATTGAATAATAAGCAAATCAGTCAAATTTCAAGAGGGTTAGAAAGCATACAGGAATGTTAAATCCCAAGCCTAGAAAAATGCACTATGCTCATGTATAATAATCATAGACGAGCATGGTCTATGGTTTCAACTACACATATGCAAATGGTTTAGTGACGATAAGCACCTGAAAGCTAAAACTTCTTCAAAATATCGCACATCTACACATTGCATGAACTTCTCCGACAGATTAAATTAATTCATCACATAGGTATGTATTTCATCATCAGAGCAACCTTCAGGAGATTGACACAGGGAAAAATGTTATACACATACGACTTAATAATTACGGTTAGTTTATTTATTATATGCTGTTTACTTTGTAAAAATTGGTGAAGTAAGAAAATGTTTGTGTAATTTTCAATGCTTAAGTTAGCTACGCTAGTAAATGATATAACATAGATGTTACAATCGCATGGCATAGATTTTTGTTTCCACCACTCAAACAGAAGACTTCAGACTACTATTAAGCTGGTTCACTTATTTAACACTCTTTTTTTATGAACTATTAATAATATTAATTAACTATGTAATATGAATAAAAATGAAATTTGCACGCTGTTTCACATTTACAAAATAAGAACTGAAACAAAACACCTAACTCTTATCAAAGAATCATCGTTACATACTGAATAACAGCTGTAAGGGATTTGAAATAATTCTTCGAAAAATTACCCACTTCTTAACTTTTTTCTCATGCGAAATAAAGCAAGGGCAACCTTGACAGCTCAGTACAATCTCAACCTTTGATCATAATTGTATTTGAACTGAGTTAATAATGCATTTGTAAATAACAATGGTATGGAAAAATCAAGAGAACATTGTGAAAGTGACAGACAACATTGACAAATATTGTCACATTTTCGTGTGACCATTGTCAACTTTGTTGACAATTGGCTCTCCCAGCCAGCAAACACCTCAGTATGCATGCCAAAAATTAAAAAGTGTACTTTAGATGGTGTAAATCTCTCAAAATCTGCTAGTTTTCAATGTAAATTCACTTTTTAAGTTATTATTATTAAGAATCCTAACATACTGCATTGCTGACCATCAGAATCATCCATAGGTAAAGTTATGGCTTGAGCGGTTAACAGCCAATTTTGTAGGGCCTCACAATATTTTATAACAAACTAGAAAGCATTAATTACGTGTGGATTGATATCAAGTTTTGATTGATGTCAAGTTCCTTTATTGAAGAGAAACACAAGACACTTTGCAATTTTCCACTTAATAAAAATTTTAAT